>OZ010736.1:1330000-1392500 GCA_963932295.1 Tipula lateralis | reverse complement strand
CGACATCGATTTGAATGTTCTCTATGGTAGTTGTATGTTTATTATGGTTATATTAATATATATCAACCATAAAATCGAAACAAATAATTTTGAGAATTTTTGAAAAAACAGATAGTGGTTAGCCTATTTGTTTTTTTGCCATAAAAATTTTTAGTCTTCGATTTGAATGAAATCTGGTACAGACATGCGATACCACTTAAAAATAAGCACTGTGCAATTAGTTTTATAATTTTATTTGTTTGAACTGTTTCCTAGCGCTTGTTTGTTTTGCCATTTTCTCTCATACTATAACTATCAATATTTAACAAACGACATCGATTTTAATGTTCTCTATGGTAGTTGTATGTTTATTATGGTTATATTAATCTATATCAACCGTAAAATCGAAACAAATAATTTTGAGAATTTTTGAAAAAACAGATAGTGGTTAGCCTATTTGTTTTTTTGCCATAAAAATTTTTAGTCTTTGATTTGAATGAAATCTGGTACAGACATGCGATACCACTTCAAAATAAGCACTGTGCAATTAGTTTTATAATTTTATTTGTTTGAACTGTTTCCTAGCGCTTGTTTGTTTTGCCATTTTCTCTCATACTATAACTATCAATATTTAACGAACGACATCGATTTGAATGTTCTCTATGGTAGTTGTATGTTTATTATGGTTATATTAATCTATATCAACCGTAAAATCGAAACAAATAATTTTGAGAATTTTTGAAAAAACAGATAGTGGTTGTTAGCCTATTTGTTTTTTTGCCATAAAAATTTTTAGTCTTTGATTTGAATGAAATCTGGTACAGACATGCGATACCACATCAAAATAAGCACTGTGCAATTAGTTTTATAATTTTATTTGTTTGAACTGTTTCCTAGCGCTTGTTTGTTTTGCCATTTTCTCTCATACTATAACTATCAATATTTAACGAACGGCATCGATTTGAATGTTCTCTATGGTAGTTGTATGTTTATTATGGTTATATTAATATATATCAACCATAAAATCGAAACAAATAATTTTGAGAATTTTTGAAAACACAGATAGTGGTTAGCCTATTTGTTTTTTTGCCATAAAAATTTTTAGTCTTCGCTTTGAATGAAATCTGGTACAGACATGCGGTACCACTTAAAAATAAGCACTGTGCAATTAGTTTTATAATTTTATTTGTTTGAACTGTTTCCTAGCGCTTGTTTGTTTTGCCATTTTCTCTCTTACTATAACTATCAATATTTAACGAACGGCATCGATTTGAATGTTCTCTATGGTAGTTGTATGTTTATTATGGTTATATTAATCTATATCAACCGTAAAATCGAAACAAATAATTTTGAGAATTTTTGAAAAAACAGATAGTGGTTAGACTATTTGTTTTTTTGCCATAAAAATTTTTAGTCTTCGATTTGAATGAAATCTGGTACAGACATGCGGTACCACTTAAAAATAAGCACTGTGCAATTAGTTTTATAATTTTATTTGTTTGAACTCTTTCCTAGCGCTTGTTTGTTTTACCATTTTCTCTTATACTATAACTATCAATATTTAACAAACGACATCGATTTGAATGTTCTCTATAGTAGTTGTATGTTTATTATGGTTATATTAATCTATATCAACCATTAATTCGAAACAAATAATTTTGAGAATTTTTGAAAAAACAGATAGTGGTTAGACTATTTGTTTTTTTGCCATAAAAATTTTTAGTCTTCGATTTAAATGAAATCTGGTACAGACATGCGATACAACTTAAAAATAAGCACTGTGCAATTAGTTTTATAATTTTATTTGTTTGAACTCTTTCCTAGCGCTTGTTAGTTTTGCCATTTTCTCTCATACTATAACTATCAATATTTAACGTACGGCATCGATTTGAATGTTCTCTATGGTAGTTGTATGTTTATTATGGTTATATTAATCTATATCAACCATAAAATCGAAACAAATAATTTTGAGAATTTTTGAAAAAACAGATAGTGGTTAGCCTATTTGTTTTTTTGCCATAAAAATTTTTAGTCTTCGATTTGAATGAAATCTGGTACAGACGTGCGGTACCACTTAAAAATAAGCACTGTGCAATTAATTTTATAATTTTATTTGTTTGAACTCTTTCCTAGCGCTTGTTTGTTTTGCCATTTTCTCTTATACTATAACTATCAATATTTAACAAACGACATCGATTTGAATGTTATCTATAGTAGTTGTATGTTTATTATGGTTATATTTATCTATATCAACCATAAATTCGAAACAAATAATTTTGAGAATTTTTGAAAAAACAGATAGTGGTTAGACTATTTGTTTTTTTGCCATAAAAATTTTTAGTCTTCGATTTGAATGAAATCTGGTACAGACATGCGATACCACTTAAAAATAAGCACTGTGCAATTAGTTTTATAATTTTATTTGTTTGAACTGTTTCCTAGCGCTTGTTTGTTTTGCCATTTTCTCTCATACTAAAACTATCAATATTTAACAAACGACATCGATTTGAATGTTCTCTATAGTAGTTGTATGTTTATTATGGTTATATTAATCTATATCAACCATAAATTCGAAACAAATAATTTTGAGAATTTTTGAAAAAACAGATAGTGGTTAGACTATTTGTTTTTTTGCCATAAAAATTTTTAGTCTTCGATTTGAATGAAATCTGGTACAGACATGCGATACCACTTAAAAATAAGCACTGTGCAATTAGTTTTATAATTTTATTTGTTTGAACTGTTTCCTAGCGCTTGTTTGTTTTGCCATTTTCTCTCATACTATAACTATCAATATTTAACGTACGGCATCGATTTGAATGTTCTCTATGGTAGTTATATGTTTATTATGGTTATATTAATCTATATCAACCGTAAAATCGAAACAAATAATTTTGAGAATTTTTAAAAAAACAGATAGTGGTTAGACTATTTGTTTTTTTGCCATAAAAATTTTTAGTCTTCGATTTGAATGAAATCTGGTACAGACATGCGATACCACTTAAAAATAAGCACTGTGCAATTAGTTTTATAATTTTATTTGTTTGAACTGTTTCCTAGCGCTTGTTTGTTTTGCCATTTTCTCTCATACTAAAACTATCAATATTTAACGTACGGCATCGATTTGAATGTTCTCTATGGTAGTTGTATGTTTATTATGGTTATATTAATCTATATCAACCATAAAATCGAAACAAATAATTTTGAGAATTTTTGAAAAAACAGATAGTGGTTAGCCTATTTGTTTTTTTGCCATAAAAATTTTTAGTCTTCGATTTGAATGAAATCTGGTACAGACGTGCGGTACCACTTAAAAATAAGCACTGTGCAATTAATTTTATAATTTTATTTGTTTGAACTCTTTCCTAGCGCTTGTTTGTTTTGCCATTTTCTCTTATACTATAACTATCAATATTTAACAAACGACATCGATTTGAATGTTATCTATAGTAGTTGTATGTTTATTATGGTTATATTTATCTATATCAACCATAAATTCGAAACAAATAATTTTGAGAATTTTTGAAAAAACAGATAGTGGTTAGACTATTTGTTTTTTTGCCATAAAAATTTTTAGTCTTCGATTTGAATGAAATCTGGTACAGACATGCGATACCACTTAAAAATAAGCACTGTGCAATTAGTTTTATAATTTTATTTGTTTGAACTGTTTCCTAGCGCTTGTTTGTTTTGCCATTTTCTCTCATACTAAAACTATCAATATTTAACAAACGACATCGATTTGAATAGTAGTTGTATGTTTATTATGGTTATATTAATCTATATCAACCATAAATTCGAAACAAATAATTTTGAGAATTTTTGAAAAAACAGATAGTGGTTAGACTATTTGTTTTTTTGCCATAAAAATTTTTAGTCTTCGATTTGAATGAAATCTGGTACAGACATGCGATACCACTTAAAAATAAGCACTGTGCAATTAGTTTTATAATTTTATTTGTTTGAACTGTTTCCTAGCGCTTGTTTGTTTTGCCATTTTCTCTCATACTAAAACTATCAATATTTAACGTACGGCATCGATTTGAATGTTCTCTATGGTAGTTGTATGTTTATTATGGTTATATTAATCTATATCAACCATAAAATCGAAACAAATAATTTTGAGAATTTTTGAAAAAACAGATAGTGGTTAGCCTATTTGTTTTTTTGCCATAAAAATTTTTAGTCTTCGATTTGAATGAAATCTGGTACAGACGTGCGGTACCACTTAAAAATAAGCACTGTGCAATTAATTTTATAATTTTATTTGTTTGAACTCTTTCCTAGCGCTTGTTTGTTTTGCCATTTTCTCTTATACTATAACTATCAATATTTAACAAACGACATCGATTTGAATGTTATCTATAGTAGTTGTATGTTTATTATGGTTATATTTATCTATATCAACCATAAATTCGAAACAAATAATTTTGAGAATTTTTGAAAAAACAGATAGTGGTTAGACTATTTGTTTTTTTGCCATAAAAATTTTTAGTCTTCGATTTGAATGAAATCTGGTACAGACATGCGATACCACTTAAAAATAAGCACTGTGCAATTAGTTTTATAATTTTATTTGTTTGAACTGTTTCCTAGCGCTTGTTTGTTTTGCCATTTTCTCTCATACTAAAACTATCAATATTTAACAAACGACATCGATTTGAATGTTCTCTATAGTAGTTGTATGTTTATTATGGTTATATTAATCTATATCAACCATAAATTCGAAACAAATAATTTTGAGAATTTTTGAAAAAACAGATAGTGGTTAGCCTATTTGTTTTTTTGCCATAAAAATTTTTAGTCTTCGATTTGAATGAAATCTGGTACAGACATGCGATACCACTTAAAAATAAGCACTGTGCAATTAGTTTTATAATTTTATTTGTTTGAACTGTTTCCTAGCGCTTGTTTGTTTTGCCATTTTCTCTCATACTATAACTATCAATATTTAACGTACGGCATCGATTTGAATGTTCTCTATGGTAGTTATATGTTTATTATGGTTATATTAATCTATATCAACCGTAAAATCGAAACAAATAATTTTGAGAATTTTTAAAAAAACAGATAGTGGTTAGACTATTTGTTTTTTTGCCATAAAAATTTTTAGTCTTCGATTTGAATGAAATCTGGTACAGACATGCGATACCACTTAAAAATAAGCACTGTGCAATTAGTTTTATAATTTTATTTGTTTGAACTCTTTCCTAGCGCTTGTTTGTTTTGCCATTTTCTCTCATACTAAAACTATCAATATTTAACGTACGGCATCGATTTGAATGTTCTCTATGGTAGTTGTATGTTTATTATGGTTATATTAATCTATATCAACCATAAAATCGAAACAAATAATTTTGAGAATTTTTGAAAAAACAGATAGTGGTTAGCCTATTTGTTTTTTTGCCATAAAAATTTTTAGTCTTCGATTTGAATGAAATCTGGTACAGACATGCGATACCACTTAAAAATAAGCACTGTGCAATTAGTTTTATAATTTTATTTGTTTGAACTCTTTCCTAGCGCTTGTTTGTTTTGCCATTTTCTCTCATACTATAACTATCAATATTTAACGAACGGCATCGATTTGAATGTTATCTATAGTAGTTATATGTTTATTATGGTTATATTAATCTATATCAACCATAAATTCGAAACAAATAATTTTGAGAATTTTTGAAAAAACAGATAGTGGTTAGACTATTTGTTTTTTTGCCATAAAAATTTTTAGTCTTCGATTTGAATGAAATCTGGTACAGACATGCGATACCACTTAAAAATAAGCACTGTGCAATTAGTTTTATAATTTTATTTGTTTGAACTGTTTCCTAGCGCTTGTTTGTTTTGCCATTTTCTCTCATACTAAAACTATCAATATTTAACAAACGACATCGATTTGAATGTTCTCTATAGTAGTTGTATGTTTATTATGGTTATATTAATCTATATCAACCATAAATTCGAAACAAATAATTTTGAGAATTTTTGAAAAAACAGATAGTGGTTAGCCTATTTGTTTTTTTGCCATAAAAATTTTTAGTCTTCGATTTGAATGAAATCTGGTACAGACATGCGGTACCACTTAAAAATAAGCACTGTGCAATTAGTTTTATAATTTTATTTGTTTGAACTGTTTCCTAGCGCTTGTTTGTTTTGCCATTTTCTCTCATACTATAACTATCAATATTTAACGTACGGCATCGATTTGAATGTTCTCTATGGTAGTTATATGTTTATTATGGTTATATTAATCTATATCAACCATAAAATCGAAACAAATAATTTTGAGAATTTTTGAAAAAACAGATAGTGGTTAGCCTATTTGGTTTTTTGCCATAAAAATTTTTAGTCTTCGATTTGAATGAAATCTGGTACAGACGTGCGGTACCACTTAAAAATAAGCACTGTGCAATTAATTTTATAATTTTATTTGTTTGAACTCTTTCCTAGCGCTTGTTTGTTTGCCATTTTCTCTCATACTATAACTATCAATATTTAACGAACGACATCGATTTGAATGTTCTCTATGGTAGTTGTATGTTTATTATGGTTATATTAATCTATATCAACCATAAAATCGAAACAAATAATTTTGAGAGTTTTTGAAAAAACAGATAGTGGTTAGCCTATTTGTTTTTTTGCCATAAAAATTTTTAGTCTTCGATTTGAATGAAATATGGTACAGGCATGCCTTTACACTTATAATAAAGAACTGTGTTATTAATGTCAGAATTTTATTGGATTTCACACTTTTCTGAATTTAGTTTTTTAATATAATAATAAAATTTCGATGTCAATAAGTAATTCAAAATTTTTCACATTTGATTTATCAAAAAACACTTTCTTAATTGTGGCTCTTATTCACCACAGTATAAAATTTTTTCTACTTACCTTGTCAGCAGCACATCAATAACTCGTTTTCAGCAAAACAAAATACAAATTTTCTTTAACATCGTTTTATTCGCCCAAAGAACTATACTATGTGGCAGTGGTAAAATCAGAGTATTTGTCCATTTTGACTGACTTATTTCATTTTTTATATATTTTTTTATTTTAATTATTTTTTTGTTTATTTTTCAGTTTTTTTCTTATTTTTTTTATTTTAAATTCTTTTTCATATATAATATTTTTTGTTTTGTTTATAATTAGTATTAGTTTTCATCATTAATATTTATAATATATAATAATTAATATTTATTTATATATATATATAATTTATTTTATTTATTCCATTTTCATTTTATTTTTAATAACCATCGTAATAATAATAAATAGTTTTAATGCAAAACTTATAAATAAAAATTAGTAAACTAATAATATAAAAAAAGTATTAAATTATTTAATATAAGTTCTGTTTTTAACTAATTTTTTTATTTTAACTATTGTTTGATTTTTTTATTTAAATATATATAATTTATTATTGTTATATAAATATAAATATTGAATTTATATGAAGAAAAAACTAATTTATTTAAGTTTTGTAAATTATAAAAACAATTTTATGTATGATCTGTTTTCTTTTATTAATTTATTGAGGAAGTTCCTTGTTTTTATATTTATTTAGTTATTTTATTTAATTATTTATATAATTTATTATTGTTTAAATATTGTGATATTTTATTTAATTGTAATTAATATTTATTTAGTTTTTATATATAATTTAATTTATGTATTATTTTACTATGAATGTTTTACTTTTTATAATCAAAATTAATTAATTTTGTAATTAAGAGAAAATCGAGCGAATTTTTAATATTATTTTTTAATGTTTTAATATTTTTTGTTGTGTTTTCAACTCATTTTAGGGTTTGTATATAGGATTTGTATTTCAGTGAATTAAAAAAAATTAATTAAAAGTGATTGGTTTTTGTTTGGATTTTGTATACTAGATTTGCGAATGTTAATTATACAACTTAGACGATAATTAAATTCCATTTGTTTGTTAGTTGTGTAATTTTAGTTTTTGTTTAATTAATTTTTACATATCAACTACTCGTAGTGATTGAAACTACAAACTTATATAAATAAATAAATTCAAATAGAAATTAAAACATACAAAACAATATTTAACAATATAAATAATATATTTATAACTTTTGATTTTCCTTTTTAATAAACATAAATATATATATATATATATATATATATATATATATATATATATATATATATATATATATATATATATATATATATACAATTTTATTATTATTAAATAATAATAGTTTTAATTTAATTTATACAATAGTTTTTCTTTTTTTAATTTAAAGTGCTCAAATTTTTTTATTATTTTAATTTATTTAAAATATGCCAATTATTTTTTGTTTTATTACATAGTTTAAAATTTATAATTAATCTTTTTATTTTACAATCCATTTTCTTTCGTTACCTTTACTTTTCCATTTTTATAGCATTCCTATGATATTAACAATCTTCTTTTACTTAATATTTTGTATTTTTGTTTTATTAATTAAATATAATATTTTTAATTGTATGTAGTGATATTTGTAGGATTTTAAATAAAAAATTATAAAAAGGATTTTGAATAATTTTGAGTGAATTTTTCGTTTTCAATATACGATTTAAATTTTTTTATTAATTAAAGCTTTTAATTTTTGTTTATATTATTTATAATAAAAATATTTGTTTAGGTAAGTTGGTTTTACTTAATAATTTTTATGATGCAAGCAAGAAATTGTTGGTAAATGTGGTAATCGTGTAATGAAAAGGAAGGTAGATTGTAGGTAGCAGACTGATGGAAATCGCCAATTAGTAGCTTTGACTGATTTGTGGCCGTCAAGACATTTTATCTTGTTGAATAATTTGACAGTATTTTAACGTGTTCGAAAGTAGATCATGTAAAAATTGATTTTTTCAATTGTGTACATATCAATGATACCAGATATCTCGTTACTCATACTATCAAAGCGCTTTAAATCTTATTTAACCATCCTCTTCCCGATTACCATTTACCTTCATATAATATAGCATTTTATATTAATATTAAAAATTAAATTAAAAATTTTATCATTTTCTAAAGACTTTGTATTTAATAACTAGAAAGAGAAGAATAGATTATGAAACACAAAACGAAATCTAAATCTCAAAATTATATAAATTCTAAACAAATAAACAATAATAATATTTCACTATTTGGTGTTAATATTACAATATAAATCTAATAAACTAAATAAATAAAAAAACATTTTCTTTTTGTTTCAAAAAATCATTTAAAATCATAATAGAATGTATATATTTAAATAAATTGTTTGTTTTAAATTAAGATCGAAACATTATGAATAATTTCTTCAATAAGTCCAATTTTTTTTAGTTCTTTCTATACTCGTTAAAACCTATTTAAAGTTATTTTATTTTAAAAATAAAAATAAATTCAAAAAAATAAATTTGATTATATTTATTAATAATTTTTAAAGTCACATTATTTTTGTTTTTAAATTATTTATTAAAAGATGATATGCCATAGTTTCCGTTTTACACAATGATTATAAATTAGATAATATTTAAATAAAGTTCGATCAAAATTTAAAACAAACAAACATTTAACTATAAGATATAATAAATATTTTGTTTTTTTTTTTAATATATTTTGTTTAATATAAATAATGACTTAATTATATAATATAAATATAAGATCTCTAAAAATCTAATAAAAACGGACTAGGATTTTTTTCTTAATTTTTGTTTTCTTTTAAATGTTGTAGTAAGAGTTAATAGTTTTTTTGAAAAGTTTCTCTTTTGTGTTTTTTTTTTTAATAATTTTACAATAATAATAAATATATAAATCATTTTTCTTCATTTTAATAATCGATTTAAAGTTTAATTCATATAATAATAAATATAAATAATTTGTTTTTCTTTATATAATATAATATATAATTTATTGTGCAATATACATTTAACTATTCTTACGATATGAAATAGTGATATAACAACAAGCCCAGGTATAATGTAATATAATATAAATGTGTTGCAATAAATTAAAAAGTTTGAAAAACATTAAAAATAAAAGTTGAATATGCTGTGTATTGCGCTGTTTTAGTTTAGTAAAATGTATACGATTTAAAACTATTTTATTATGAAATTCACACAGGATGATTTTAGGAAGAATGCAAAAAATTTGAGTATCATAATATACAGAGTGCAATATGTAGTCCTTTTTATTATTAATTATAATTATTATTATTTATTAATATTTTTATTGAGCAAATAACACCACAATTCCAACATTTGTTTTGCGTTTTTCTTTTAGTTGTGTTTCTAAAATTTTTGGTTCACTTAAACCTAAAACTGTAAAACGACCATCAAAAGCATAAAATAAAATTTGGTTTAAAATAAAATTGATGGTAAGTGATCACAAAACAGTTTTCTGTGTAGAAAATACGGAAATTGATGAATGATGAAAATGCAACCTACTAACAATAGAACATAAAATATTTTAATGTTCAAATACAATTTGAACAATGGCTAAATAAATTATATTTTCAACCAACCTAAAATAATTACAATCATGGTTTTGTAAGGAATATATCAAATTATATAAGCTGATGTTTGCAGATTGAACTTTTAGTTGATTGTTCTTTATGGTACTATTTCAGTAAAATGATACTGATGTCAACATCAGAGGAGTTCAACATCAGTTCTTATAAATCATTTTCTAGGAACAAAGAATAATTTTAAAGAAGATACTTTAAACTGGACCAATAGTGTAATATAATACATTGTTGAAATCGTGTAGGCTATCACTATATTTATGATTAATTATATTCAAGACCGATGTGAACAAAACGAGAATTTATTACGAGAAGTAGACAAAAATATCTGTAGATTTTTTCAAGCATTATTATTGGTTCAGAAATATAAGAATAACTGGGCGACTAAAAATTACCTTCTGATCATTTCAAAGAATAATGATTAAATAAAAATTGAAAATCAACCTTTAAAATTTAGAAACGAATTAGTTTTAAAATATATACCTTATGGCACATACGCGACAGTAAAGATTTCATACGAGTACCAAAATTATTTATTGAAATTCCACCTAACAACAATCAATTTTCTTATGATTTGAAAATCAACCTGTAACAACAAAATTTGGGAGACTGGACACAAACCGTATGAATCAAGTTTCTCACTTCACCATATTGTAATCACTTCGCATACAATTATTTATTGATTTTAAAAATTTATCCGATAAAATTAGTTGAGAGAAATCATTATTACAAACAATTGTTATCTTTCTTGATATTTAAAAAAAAATTAAAACTATAATATTAAAAACCAAATATACATAAATCAATTATTTATGACATTTTTAACATTGACAATTAGTAATTAATATTTCTATTTGAATTTTTTGTATTGTTTTGTTTCGTACATAATTAATACATTAATTTAATAATTATATATTTATATAAATTTTTACTGTAATTTAAAATACCATAATATATAGAATTGAACTAGAATACATTCTAATATATTATATCTAAACTTGTATTATTATAATTAAGTATTTGAATAATTAAAGTTTTTGTTTGATTAAATTGAAGGGAGAAAAATTATTAAAAATATAATTATTTATTTATAATTATATATATATATATATATATATATATATATATATATATATACATATATATATATATATATATATATATATATATATATATATATATATATATATATATATATATATATGTATATATATATATATAATTATTTATTTATAATTATATATATATATATATATATATATATATATATATATATATATATATATATATATATAATATATATATATATTTATATAATATATAAATATATATATATATATATATATATATATATATATATATATATATATATATATACATAAATACATATATATATATATATATATATATATATATATATATATATATACATATATATATATATATATATATATATATATATATATATATATATATATTAATATACATATATATACATATATATATATATATATATATATATATATATATATATATATATATATATAACATGGATTTGCTACAAATTTAGATTTAAAATGAAAATAAATAATAAATAACTTGGTACAATTTACGGAAAAAACAAGCACCACTATACGAGTATAATTTATTTTTTACTTTTTTAGTTAGTTAATTAAAAAAATAAATATATATTAAAATAAGCTTTTATGTAAATTTTTTATTTGACTTCGATTTATTGCCTTTTTTAATTTTGTCCTTAATTTTTTTAGTTTAATTAAATAAACAAATAAAGAAATAAAACCCGCGAATTGACATTTAAATAATTTAAACAAAACATTAATTTTTAAAGCAACATAAAAATGTTTTTACACAAAACTTTAAATTTTTTCTATTAACAAATAATAAATAATCAATTTCTATTTTTTTTCTTCATTAATTTTAAATTTATTATAATCTTATTTTATATAATTATATTATACTAATTGCCTATTTATTTTTTTTATTTTTTGTTAAAACCGAAAATAATTTTATTTATTTACACATTTTTTTAATAATATTTCTGGTAGGGTATAATTTCTATCTATTTAATTTAGTTATATATTTATTTTTCTCTATATTTCTAATATATATTTGTTGTATATATATTATATAATTAACTACATAATAAATACAAATAAATAATTAACAAAATTAATATTTATTTTATTTCTCAAGAAAGAAGCGCTTTTAACTATTTAATTTTTTAATCATTTTTAATTGAAATATAATTTTAATAATTATATTATAACTTTCATTTTTTGTTTTGTCTCATTATTACACCAATAATTAATAATTATTTTAAATAAATAATAATATTTGTTGATTTTTATAGCGTAATTTTTAATAATGTATATAATATATATATATATATATATTTAAATTCATTGTTTTAATTTAAAATGTAAGTCTTATTTTTTTATTTATTTATATATTTATAAAAAATGATTTATTATTTAAAAAGCTGTTTTAAATATAATATATTGTTTGTATATATGTTTGTGAAAAATGAATTTAGTTTTTATTAAAAAAATTTGTTATTTATGTTTTCAATAAAATTTGTAAAGTTTATTATTGTAAAATTGTTAATGTTATTAGTATTTATAACTTATTGAAATATTTTTTGAATGGCAAAACGTTTTTTGTGATAGGTGAAATTTGGTTTGAAACCATTGATTGTTTTTACGAAGACATAAATTATAAAAACATATACATATAATAAATTATTAGAATAAACTTTGTATTTGTTATTGAGGTATTAATTTGTTTAAAATATTATAAAACTGATTATGGCAGGATTTGTTTTTGTGCACATACTTAAATATAATAGTATAGCTTGGAACTAAAATCGAAATTTTGTTGAACAATTATTGACCTTCTGTTCTAACAATCAAATGAAATAAACCATCTTCATTTTTAAGAAATGTTATAAATTTTGTCTTTTTTATAAAATTTTAATAAATCATTAAAAATAAAAAATTAATAGAACCTCCCTATAAAAAATTAATAGAACCTCCCTGGTTGTCTACAAACAAACAAATGATCAGCAATCAAATATTGAAATAATCGAAAATGTATTAATGAAAACGATGTAGTCCGATTAATCAAATCCAAATAACTGTGTGCGTATCCAAACCATAATCAACGGAAAAATACTATTTTCATAAATATATAAAAAGTAAATTAACGTGTCGTATCACATAATTAAAAAATATCTTATATAAAATTTACGTAAACATTATAAAAAAATAATTAAATAATAATTTAAAAGATAGTAAAATTTAATACGAAATATAACAATTGAATTATGCAACAAATATTATTATTTTAATAAATAACCATATAAATTAAAAATTTATTATTATTAGTATAATATATATATATATATATATATATATATATATATATATATATATATATATATATATATATATATATATATATATATATAGCTTTAAATTTATATACATATAGTTATATATCATATTATGTAAAAAGCTATTGTTTTTTATATAATTAATTAATATTAATTAGTATAATAATTCATAATATTCGTTTCATTAGTTTATTTATTTTTTTTTTTTTTTGGTTTAAAACATTAAAGTCTTTTATTTTAATACTTTTAAGGTTTGTTCATTTTCTTTTTTCTATATAATTTCATTTAAATTTAAATTATATAATATAATAGTAATAAAATAAAAGCACATTTAAAATATACTTTAAATTAAGACAATTTAAGTTTCTGTTGTTTATAAACATAAATAAATATACATATATGTATACATATATGAGTGAACGAACAAGAGAGAGAGAGAAAGAGGAAGTAAATTTATTTAATTAAAAAAAAATATATAATTATTTAAATTATTTTTATTTTCACTCCTCATCAATTTTATCGGATAAATTTAAACTGATTGTAGGCACCGGCGATATAGGTTGATCGCCTGGCGGTGGATTAAATGTTGGTAAAAATGGATTTGTGGAAGAATATTGCACTCGGTACATTGCACCTAATTGATTTTCGGTATTTGAATGGCTGTTCGAATGGTGAGAACCACTACCGTGATCACTTTGTGTTTCCATAAAGTGAGATGAAGATGACGTTGACATGGAAGAAGAAGATGTATACTGTTGTAAATATGAGGGTATTGAGGTTTTTGGTAGTGTGCCATAAATATTCATTGTATTCGTTTGATTATATGGATTGGTATTATTAATATTATTATTACTTGTATTACCTGGGCTTGTGACATTCGACGTTTGTTGATTTGGTTTGATTGAATAATTTGATTCAGATTGATATAACATACTTCTAGCTACACTTGAAGAAGATGGTAATGTATTCGTATTACTTAAACTAACTCTAGATGGTGATACGGTTGATGTTGTAATGGTTGTCGATGGGGTGGTACCTGTTACGGTTGTTGTTGCTGCTGTGTTTGATGTTATTGATGATGACGATAGACGTAATGATGCTGTAAACTCATCAAAACTTCTATATGGTGTATATCTTTTTAATGAGCTCGTCGATGAAGTTGTTGATGAACTGGTCGATGTAACGGTTGTTGGTGATGTATAATATGATATTGGTGATGTGCTTACTGTTGTCGTCACAGTTGATTGTATATTATTACGATTGTATGATGGCAATTTGAAATCTTTTATCGATGATAAATTTAAATTAGATGATGAAAGAGATGTAGAAGGTTGCTGCTGTTGTAATAATAGTGGATCAGTTGATGAATAAAGAACACTCCTGGATGGAAATAGGTCAGTTGAATTAATACTTGGTCCATAAATGTTTGTTGGCTTAGTAGATATAGTAGCTCCTAATAATGTAGTAGTTAAATCGTCGGTGATTATTGATTGTTTATTTACATCGGTGGTTAATAATGAATTAATTTCTGGTTGATTTTCTTGTCGTATAGAATAACTACTACCCGATTCTTTAAATCGGACGGTTGATGTTGAAGTTAAACTTGTTGCTGGTGATACACCGCGTTTAATTGTGTCCGTACCTGAAAAAACACCGTACATTTCATTATTTAAAACAGAAATCAAATTCATCGCACAAACGTTCCACTATCGCACACTACACCGGATGATTGCTAAAAAAATGAGACTATCATTAGATTTAAAAAAAAAATTTAATAAAATCTAATCTCTAAAAATTCTAGAAATTAAACGGTCTATCATATAAAATGGAAATCTAATATTCCATCAACGAACAATAAAAGCAAAATTCATGCCCGAAATCAATGTGTCTCGAGATCAGTCGGCAGTTCACCGGCACAATACACAATATTTTAATATACGAGCAGCGTGTTTTTTGAAAACTATATACCCGAATTGGTAAAATCGAAAAGTGTACGCAGCAGTTTACAAAATGTATAATTTACTAATCGCTAAATCATGTCATTCATTCAAACCAGTATTATTAGTAAAGGGCCAGCATTTTACGAACACGACGCACCATAAAACAAATGAACCGAGATTCCCGCGCGACATAGCAATTCATCAACCCGGCCGAAGAAAAGAACAGTCTCATATTTTTTAAAACAGTATCATCCGTTCACCAAATAATAATTTAGAAGTGAAATTTAAAACAAAAAAAAATTACCGGAACCTGATCCGGTTGCGGTTGAACTAGAGCTGCTGCCTGGGGAGGGTGTGGCGGGCTGTGGCAATCGGCCTTGCACCCCCAAGTCCACTAAGCCCTCCAATTGATGGAGCTAAAAAACGCAAAAAATTTAACCAAATTAAATAAATACATTTCGTTTAATGTTGTTTCATTTTGTGTACACAACACAACCATAATTACTATACCAACAACACAAACACGAGGTTAAATTTGTTAATTAAGCAAAGTGACAACATTCACAATAACAACACAAAACAAATTATATTATTTAACAAACAAACATTCAAACATTGCACTGTATAAAAGGGCGCGCACGCGCAAACAATTATACCTATATAAAAGCATAAAAACATATATATGTATTATAAAGAATAAACTTTATTTATACAGAACAAATTTTACTGTGGGACATACTGTAAAAACAGTATACATATATGTATTTATAATTATGTAATAGTGCTTGAGAAATGATTAACGATATATATATTGTACAAAACAACAAATTTCATATAATACCGCGCGGGCCAGACCATACACCATATATAATATAGCATAGACCTAATTAATAGTTTGTATAGATTTTTAAAATAATAAATAACAAAAGATTTTTTAAAAATAGCAACAACACATATGTATAAATAATTTGTATAAATGTATGTATATATATGTAAGAATTAATTATGTTAGCGATACTTGGTAAAGACTAAAGGAGAGAGATCTGGGCAAACATAGATGCATATAAGTGAAATGCATGGTATAAAGTATGTATACATGCAGTCACTGCGAGAAATTTGGTAGAAATCATGAAACGGATACGTTGGAGTTAATGTAAACTTATTTAGTTTTAAGGACTAGATCGAAGCTTGTAAAATATGGAAACTTTAGGTTAATAAAAATAAGCTATTATCTAAACTATCAGTCACATCTTATTTTTTTATATACATATGTATAAACTTTGATTCACCTTAACAATGAGTTCAAAATAAACTAAAATTTAAAACCATAAATTTAAACTTATAACTTTCGAGCTTTTCGCGTTTTGTTGAAATTGTAAATAAATAAGAAAACCAACACGATAATGATTTTAGATAATTGTTTTTAAAAGATTCATATTATTTGAATTCAAATTTTGTTAAAATGACTGATTTTACTACCTTATTTTTGGATTTAGTTTATTTATAATAGTTAGCCACCATAGATAATTTTTATATCTCGAAGTTAAAGTTTAAATTTTGGCACTATGCGAAAAAATATCACGAAATTAAAATGAAATGTGGCAGTGGCCGGTTTAAACCAAATCCATTTAAACCAAACATTAAATTTCGTCATGGTAAATGCAGATACTAGATTAAACATCATTGAAAATAACGAAGTTCTTTTTAATCTACTTTGTTTATCTAAGATTTAACTGTATACAGTATAGTAGTTGCTATATAGCCCACTGAAATCAACGATAGTTGTTGCTGCAAAAATTTGAAAAATCTACTAGTGCCGAATCATTAACAACAGTGACGAATTTCAAGGCAACCTGTAAGTCACAAATTAAAAGTTGTTACTGACTGAACCTGGTATGCAATATTATCCAGATCGCAAAACATTTGAACAAAGCTATTCTTATTTGTTCTTTAAGCTAAAATTTCTTATTCTCATATTTATTTACATAAATATTAAAAGATGTCTAAATAATACAAAAAACATTAAATAAGCATAGCATAGCATGAAAAATATTATGGGCATAGCTTTATGCAAAAGACGAATACATAAATAAATTTGATCTTATTTAGGCATAAGTTGTATAAAATGTGTTTTGTAAACATGATCAGTACATTTATAACAGTTAAAAAATAATCCAGCCTATATATTGTTTTTGTGTATCCACGTTTTGCCCAGATCTGAAATATGTAAATATATTTGTATGTGTACGATCTAAATATAAAATATTAGGAAAATTGATATACAAAATCATGGCGTTAAATTTACAGCACACCAATTAAAAAAATATAACATCAAATAGAATTTTTCTGTTAATGAAATTTTAAATAAACATAAAAACCAAATTAAAATGTTAAATACTGCAGGGAAGAGTTTCTTTTCAAGTTCAACAACACACTTAAGAAAAAATATATGATAAAAATAAAAAATGTTCTTTTTAAAATTGTTTTGTAAAAATCATCCAACAATAATACAATTCGTACCAATTATTTTTTTCTTTAGCTTAACTTAGTTTTTTTTTTTTGAAATACATTTTGAAACAAATACCTGTTGGCCCACTTGTGGCGAGAGACGAGGCGATTGAACTAACTGACCCACTGCTGACTGAGACTGATGAATGCTGGGAGTGGCTAAGAGCTGATGATGATCGATTGATAGATTGCTGGCTTGTGAAGGGGAAATATGAAGGCTGGATTGTGGTCTGGCCACTTGCAATGCATTGACTTTGTTTCCACGCTGCTCTACTGGCTCGCCGCGACGACCTGTCTACATAGGACTCTGTATTAACAACGGAATGGATAGAGAAATATTTCTATATTAAAACTAAAAAAAAGCAAAACCACACACCACGCTTTTCACGCATTTTTTTTTAAATATCTTTTCTATATTTTCATGTGCCCACCATATATCAATCACCTACACTCAATCAATAATTGTAATTAAAAATAAAATATTTTTTTTTAATATAAAACAAAAATTATAAATATTTATTTAAATACATTAAAATTGCTAGAAACTTTAAATTAAACTACATTACCTGAAGTAGTATGAGTTGTTTGAGGTTGGGGCCATATTTGCAGTAAATACTTAAGTACTGCAATTGGTTTTGCATGATCGACTTCATCACCAGGTACAGTTGCCGATGAATGCAACATTAATGGTGGACCAATTACAGTTGCTAGAGCCTGTGCAGACATTTTATTTCGCTCCGATGCTGATACAACTAAAGATAAATGATCTAAAAGGAAGACAAGTGTGGCCTAAAATGAAACAAATTATAAGAACTCAAAAAGATTGAAAGAACCACTATACAATATTTACTCTATTTGCTCGTGGCAAACAGTCCAATATGCTCAGCATTAGTTTTGCATTTCCTTCAGGATCATCAGGTAGACAGACAGCTTTTACAAAAATAATAAAACATTAAGGATCAACCAAAACTCAACACTGAAGTGTTTAATCTTACCAAGAGCATCAACAGTCATTTGGAATAAACATCTAGTAAACAATGGTTCTGGAAGTTCTCGTAAATAATCTTTGAGTACACCAGTTATAACATTTATATCAGGAACATTTTCCGGGCTCAATTCTACCGCTCGACTGTTTCGCTCGAAAGCTTCACGCAATAACCGTTTCTTTGATGCAGAACCGCATAGACGATACAATCCGATTATATCTAAACCTCTCCGTTCGACTTCTTCAACACATCGTCGCAATACAATCGGAACTGGAGCACTTCCTGGAGCACCTTTAGCTTCTCGTGTTACTACGGTTTCTAAATCAGCACCAAATAATTGTGGATAACCCGACCGAATTAATGTCAAGCCACGACGACGATATAATGTCACTGGATCTGTATGTCGTATTCGTAAATAAATTGTACCACGTGGTTCTACCTTCAATGCAAGCTGATGTAATGGAGATTGTCGCAGCAATTGGGTCAGAGACAGTGCACCACGGAAACATAATTTATGCCGATGCTGTGGATCCCACGAATAGACCAGTACGTCTAATTGCTTATTATATACTAAGTCTAACTCAAATGATTCGTCCCAATCGAATTGTAAATCACCCGACCGTACCACAGTCCTAGCTTTGTGAACACGATCACATTCAAGGACACAATATAAATCACGAATTGTTGGTTGTGCGATTTGAGTACCTTCAGGAGTTGAACGTAACCCTCGACCAGCTAATAAATGTATCCAAAGCATTCCAGAAATGCCATTTGAATCTATCACGGGTTTATCAAGTTTATATTTAGCAAATTCAGCCGGATTTATATCAATTTGACGATTATGGGCACGTGGCAGTGTTGTGCTTGGTGTCGGTGCCGGACTTTGATGACCAGTACTAACGCCATATGAGCTACCTGGACCACCACCCGGAACACCTGGACCAGTTGTAGTACTTAATTCTAATAATTGCCGTAATCGACGCACACTAGGCGAACGTATTGAAGATCCTGTTCCTAAATGTTGCGAAGATAATGAGCGAACCGGTGGCATATTCGACAATCCAGCACGATTTCCCATCATATTTCGGTCCAAAGTTGATGCAGCGTATCCTCCGATCCTTCCGCTATACAAACCCTCGGGCTGAAATAACAAAAATCAATAATATATTAATAACTGTACAGTATTTCATAGGGCTATAATGCGTACATTGCGTAGTGCATCGTGAATATTTTCTGCGCTGCACGAAAATCTTTGGCCTCGCTGTGCCGTCAAAATATCGCGTGGCATTTTCATTTGATCACAAATTGCGGAACTGCTTGGCGCACGTCTCAACCATGCACGATATTCATCTGACGTGAATATTGATGGACTTGTGGTCATACGTGGATTTCTTGGATCGAACATGGGAGCTGTAAAAAAACGTTAGAATAAAATGGTTTTGGTGTTCAAATATTACCGTTCGTCTTACCACCACTGCGATCTCGTCTGGTTTGCGCGGGTGGTAATTCCGGTGCAGATAAATTACCATCACTATCATCCATTAGTCGATCACCAAATCTTGTACGGAATCCCAATCGAGTGGCACTCGGCCGATCCCGCGGCAATGAATTAAATTTGGTAAAATCGGGTCCACCGCCAAGAGCTGTTGTACTACCGCGGTTTGTAATACTGCTTAAATTAGGTCGATAGTAGTAGTTATATCCAGGACGAGGTCCTATTGTGGCCTCTGTATCACTTGAATAATCCAGCGAGGGACGTGGTCGTTGTCGTTGTAACGTTGACGATGTTGTTGTGGTTGTTGCGCCATATTTATTTATTGTGCGTGATGGCGGTGGCTCGTATCGACTGTAACGGCCTAGTGTACCACCTGGGCCAGTAACTGTGCCTGCTTTTAAACTAGATCGCAATAATGAATGTCGTCCTAGCGACGACGAATAATCACCATAAGTAGGCAAATGTTGATCGGAACCGCTACGTGGAAACCGATTATGCGATTGACTCATCCCAATACCACCAGCACCCCCAGTAGACATGCGTCGTGAAGTCGATGATGGTTGTCCGGGATAAAATGAATGCACTTTTTCAGCAAGGCTTTCCAGTGTGCCCGCATTTTGATAGTACGCATGCGATGGTGTAAAATTATGACTTCCTTTTGGTTGTTCAGTTATCACGGATGGAGGTGGCGGCGGTTTATAACCCCAATTTGGTGGATCATTCATTGTATTCGACCGACTGTTATAGTATAAATCTAACTGTTCACTCTGTGGACTGTAATTATTTAGGCCAAGTCCTAGTCGTGAACGTGACTCGGTCATTTCTCGCCCGTCACCAGTTCGTCGTTCACGTGACGATCGTGACCGTGGCCCCGTATCGTGATCCATTATTTCATCGTCACGCAAATCTCGTTTTATGACAACTACCGGGGGTGGTTTTTGTTCAGGCCTTGATAATGGTGGTGGTCCCGGTGAATTGGCACCCCGACCACCACGTCTTTGTCTTATTGCTAATACTAATCGCCGTGGTATTGACATAATTATAACCACATCATCAAGAGACATGCGCGTTACGTCGACTAAATTTACAGCTAAAATTTCATCGCCCACCTGGAAAAGATCAAAAATAAAATTAAGTTTTCATATCAGAATATTTTCTTGGTAATTAATTCGAAAATTTTTGAAATTGCGTTAAGTACAAATATTACCACTGTTCAAAATTTAAGGTGAAAGAATTAAATTACAGATAATAAGCAGAAGGACGATCTATGTTTTCTCCACGAAAAGAATTAAACCGGAATGGCATAGCTTTTAATATCCAAATTTATAAGAAGTTTCTTACAATCTACATCTATTAATTAACTTATTAGAATCTAATTAATTTCAATAATTTATTTTCAAATATAAAATGCGTCATGTATATGGTTTCTCTGTGTCTATGTTTAAATATTCTTGTTGTTGTTGTTGTACCAATAAACCAACAAATTTTCCGTTTTTGTATGTTTGGACAAATATACATACATATATATTGTACACCCCATGCTGATGAATTAATTTGTATATGTACATAATATAATAATATGTTAGGTTACACGAATTACACACAGCATCTAAAACATGGAAAAAAACAAATAAATAAAAGCTAATACCTTTAGGCCATATTTTCAATTAGATGAAAAATCAAAATAAATATGTATGGAAATTTATTTATTTTCCAACTTTATTCAAAACATTTTTTTTGGTTAAACTCTGAGAATATTGTGTACATAATAAGGGCATAAAATGTATATATAATATATATATATATATATATATATATATATATATATATATATCTATATATATATATATATATATATATATATATATATATATATATATATATATAATATATATATATATATATATATATATATATATATATATATATATATATAATATATATATATATATATATATACTATATATATATAAATATATATATATATATATATATATATATATATATATATATATATATATATAGATAGATATATATAGATATATATATATATATATATATATATATATATATATATAGATATATATATATATATACTCGTATGTATACGTATTTCTATAAAGCACAGTATTTGGTTCGTAATCAGCAATGGGTTTTCATTCGAATAAAAAAATTACTTTTACAAAATGAGAAAGCAAAGAAAATTAGACAGAATTCTCGTGAATAGAAAAATTAAAGATGATTTTTTTTTTTAAATTTCATATTTCATATTTTGGGATACATTATTTATACATGTATAGGCCAAAGCTTTCTAAATCATCTTTACATTCATGGATGTATATGAATATTACGCATAGGCAAAATAATGAAAATCATCCAAACATGTGTTGAAGAATTCATTAAAACTCCCTAATTGTATCGTACCACCTACTCTACATAATTTCGGATTTTAATTAAAAGTAAAAATTTAAAATTCGTCTAACCAATATGTTCACAGTTTACATATATGTATATACATAAGTATTTTGCATGAACAACGAGATTGGTCGCAAATCAAAATATTGAAAGTGAAAAGTTATAAAATAAAAAATTGTGTGCAAAAATCAGGAAATTAATTCTGCCCTTTTGACATCCTTTTTTACATACATAGTTATATGTAAAAACCCATCAGGGGACTATTTAATTTCCAAAAACAAATGACGAATAAATTTGGATAGTTAACAACAACAGTAAAATACAATTAAAATTTCAATTATTTGCGAGTGGATACACATATCCGATAAGAAATTAAAATTTATCGCCTGAAGCTGTAGCGGATCAATATAGTTTAAATTATTTTGGATAACAATATTTTCGAATATCTTCAAGATATATATATATATATATATATATATATATATATATATATATATATATATATATATATATATATATATATATATATATATATGTATATATATATATATATATATATATATATATATATATATATATGTATATATATATATATATATATATATATATATATATATATATATATACATATTCATGGTTGGGGGGTATAAATATTGAATTTTATAATTTAGCAAAATGATGTTAAGTATTTTTTATTCGAGAACCAAAAATTATCTCACTTAAACTCGCACCACACGTTTTCGCTACGTGTATGAGATTCATCTTTGATACCTAATTATTTTGTTCGTCAAATTTCACATCACCTTTATAAAATATACGAGATATATTTTTTATGTGCTTCGTTTGGTGCGAGTTTTCAATTCTTCGAAAAGAAAATTGTATACGTGTAAGTGAAAAATTTTGTTTTGGTTTTTATAAAATTAAAATGTATAATTTATATAATTATTAATTTTATTATATTTATTTTTAAAAACATTATTTGTTGTTAAGTACAATTTAATGAGATGATGTTTTGTGCTCGATACTTTTGCAAATAATAACGAGAAACACAGTATTTTAATTAGTAAAAATCAATAAAGCATTCATCATTCGGCCATGTTTGTTGATAAATTGGACAATTAATCTAATTAAACCAATAATTTTACTTGGTAAACCATCATATATATGTATATATAGTTCAGGAAAGCGAGAAATGAGCACATTAATTTAATTTGATGTTACGCCTAAGTGTTATAAAATAATTTTAAAATTGTAATTTTCAAACCATCACCCATGTAACTAAATCATGTGCCAGAATAGTTAATATTCTTATTAGGTTAGTTATAGATTTATTTTTATATAGTATATCTTATCAGGATTTTTAATTTTTAGTTTATTGATCTGTTTCTGGTATAACCACGTATGCTGTTATAATGAAAAACCATATTTATGTTGCGCTGAATTAGCAATTGAATTCACCACCTCCACATACTTATATGTACATAGATATACTTATGAAAAATATTAACGCATATATTTTTTTTATCACAGGAAAGGGGGGGGGAGGTGGTGTTACAACAAACATAAATAGAAAGTTTTCGCAGTTTGATAAAATCATAAAAAAAGAGTTTATGTTTATTTAAATTTTTACTGTGGGTGAATATCTGTTGGCGCGGGTCGTGATTTTTTCCCGTTTGTTGTTGTTTTATTATTATTTCGCATTTACAATATTCAGTGTTATTTTTATGTATTTGGAGGTTTTATGTATTATACGAATAAATATGTTTGAAGTAGAAACTAACAACAACATTAAAAATAATATGCTGGTAGGTTTTACTGGTTAGTTATGTTCTGTACATATATAAAACTATAGGGTACGGGTGAAATTAAAATTTCACGAAAAATATCCGGAAATAAGGGAATTCAACAAAAACTTTTTGTTTTTTGGACATTACATAATTATAAAGACGAATTGGAATTCATAAAAAGCTCTTCCTCTCTCTCACACTCTACTTAAAACTAACGTTGCAATTTCCGGACTATAAAGCTGTTTGTATCTAATGTACTGCGTAGGAAAACAGTTGTCTTGCTAAAAGCAAACTTGATTTAAATATAAATTTTCAACTCACATGTTTTAAAACTTTTCGAAATTCAATAAAACTTCCATAGTTTCATGAAAAAGGGAGGGAAAATCATGTTAAATTCGTTTTTATATTTTTAATGAAGAATTTAAAATCTCTCTTGCACAGCTCGCCAAACCTTTTACACTTTAACTAAGAAAGCTTAAAGTGATTGAATTGATTAGTAAAACATGGTATATTTCCAATGTAATTACGAGCAGCTTTAAAACAAAACATTTGGTCATCTTTTATAAACCAGCAAATTTCCCTACACAATCCAACATAACCAAAAGTAGTAACTACGAAATAAAGAGGAATCTAATATAAAAATATAAATAAATAAAAAAAAGTTGAAAAAAAAAATTAAAACAATAAATTGCCAAGTCATAGAATAATATTGAAAATAATAGATGAAAATTACAGTGAAATTCTATACAACTATAACGTCGTAAAACGTAATAATATATATTTTAAATTAAAGGGTGATAACAAGAATTTTAATTTTATATTTGGATTGTGTGCGGTTTCTGATGCGAGATTTTATATGTAAAAATAAATTGGAACGCTAATCTAACAACAAGCATTCTAACAACAAAAGCACATTAATCTTGAAAAATTAATTTTACATTTCCGTCAAAAATAATCTTGGGTGCGAACTGAATATATCGATCCCGTAGCAAATGAGCGTGTTACTACAAAGCATTGTATAAAATATATGACCGAGTATAATTACTGTTGAGTTTTTTATTGTTGGTTGCTGAAACCATATCCTATAAATTTATATTATAACTATATTGACAGAGTTTACGATCTAAACCAGAAATTATTTTACAGCCCATTCAGGAGTTGAAGTTGATTGAATGTTTGCGTCGATCACTATAACAATAGATCGACGTTACGTTACATGTCATGCCTGATCTATAGTGCACAAACTTAGACTAACGGCTAAATTTTTAAAGTTATTTAGTTCAGAACATAATCTCAAAATTAACCGAACGACGTCCATCATCAATCTATTTATTGTATAACATTACATTTTCCATTTTATTTAACGTTTTAGTGGTCGGTCGGGATGTTATTATCTATGGAAGATGACAAATCGGCTTAATAAATTTATATGTAACTTTCAAAGTGTACTTGAACTCGTTATCCTATTAAAGGGGGAAATTACGTCGGTAGTTTCTACCGTACGGTCGTTGGTCGTTAGTCTGTATATATATACATATATATATATATATATATATATATATATATATATATATATATATATATATATATATATATATATACATATATATATTATATATATATATATATATATATATATATATATATATATATATATATATATATATATATATATATATATATATATATATAAATAATCTATGGCTAAGAGGCCGTAAACGGCTCTTACCGCGTCTCAACTGAGACCTTACGAACCAATTTTAACGATTGGTGCACATTGTAGGTGGTCAGCCCAACGAATGTTCTTACACACCATCGCGTTTTATGTCATCCGGTGCATTTAAATTTTTGGTCAACGGCGATAGTCGAACTCGATACCGCGGCGTGACCATTAAACTACAACCGGCGACTGTTGACTATATATAATTAATTTGTGCGGTTACTATAGATAGCGATTCATTTTATATAAAATAGATTGGACGTAAATTGTTTAGTTCCTTGCAAGGGACATTTTCGTTT
Source organism: Tipula lateralis (assembly GCA_963932295.1). Classification (NCBI taxonomy): domain Eukaryota; kingdom Metazoa; phylum Arthropoda; class Insecta; order Diptera; family Tipulidae; genus Tipula; species Tipula lateralis. Next base: position 1,365,448 of record OZ010736.1, on the reverse strand, counting down.
AAATTAATAATTTTTTCAATTTGTTGTTTTAACTTAAACGTTTTTTTCTATACACCTAAATATATATATATTATTATATACAAATTACGAATAAATTATAGCACATATACACCCGGAAAGATCAAAACATTCAATAAAATACTTGGTAAATTAATTTCCGCGTTGGTTCTGTAACCATCAAGTAGTTAATAACAAGCCGTCAATATAATTTGCGAATTTCAACTGTATAGTTATCGTCTTCCTCTCTTATATGTGGCTAAAACATGTTATACTATAATTTTATTATAATCGTATTGAAATAATTGTATTATTTTAAATCACGCAATCTTAAAATATATATGTTTTATAACGTTATTTCTGCCTTTACTCGACGTTATAAAAAAACTAAACAATTAAATTAAAATGAAAACAAACAGGACACGTGTATTTTTTGATTTTATACACAAATTATAAATAAATTAAGTTTATATAATCTACTTACCCTTAAACAACCACTATTGTATACAGCTGATTCTAAAGCGATTCTTGATATGAAAACACCATCCGAGCGATCTGCACCATTTCCTTCTCTTATGTACAATCCTAATGTTTGTCCTGGCCGTTTAACAATTTCAACCAACTAAAAATAATACAATTGTGAGTGTTCAACATTTCGTTGATTGTATACAAAATGGTTAACATTACCTGAACCATATGACGGGCATCACCTTTGGCCATTAATTTTTGTGCAGCTTCTACAGCTTGTCGACCACCAATACATCGTGGCTCCAATATTCTTACTATCATTTCGCCCCGCCGTTCAACAGCCTACAAATAAATAAATAAAAATTTCATTCAATTAATTAATTAACTGACACATAATTCAATATTTAATTATGTTATTGTTAAAGGACATTCAACAGAGATGGTCGCATAAAACTAAGCATATATGATATAGATTTCTATATATTATATAGATTTATAATATGCATAAAAGCAAATTTAATTTAAACAGCAGCATAATATCTGTATATGTATATGTATATGGATAAACAACAGGATAAAATTCGAATCGGAACATTTATAAATATATTATATATGAATACAAAAATAATGTTTGGTTATGTGTTTATGTGTATAGTTTACCTGCCCAAAACTTATTGCTTCATCCATGCCCCCACCCCGTGTCTAAAATATAAAAATTATTCCAATTATAGGTTTTAATTACTTAATTTTTTTTATTAACAATCGCATAACATAATTTTTGTAAGCGCTAATCTAAGACGTACACACAATATTAAACCACAAATATAGTTGAACATAATCACAAAGCAATGCGACTAATTTGAAATGGGTTGTACTCTAATCTCAAGGTCAAACTTTTATGTGAACCACAACTAATGTATTCCAAACTGTCCCAGGCCCAAATAACTGAACATTGAACTTATAAATCGAGAAATATACATAGAGAAGGACTAATGGCAAACGAAATCAATTGGAGAAAATTACGGAAATATTTAAGATTAATTCGTATTATAACCTAACATGTAATAATTATGTGTAACACACTTGTAATTTAGAGATATATCTTGACTCTCGCAACAATAACATTACTATTTGCTATATATGTTATGGAAAGATTTTGGAAAATAGTTTATCAAATTATTTCAATTTTATACATTCTGATACGAAAAATGCAAAAAGTGTAAAATCCAAAACCAAAAACTACACAAAATTGGATTTTTATTTAAATTTACAAAAGAAAAACTATTTCTTAAATACTAAATGGTATGTACATTGTATACATATAAGAATGTTATCGGTATAAATATTATTTGTTTTTGTATTTTGAATATATGTACATAACAATGTACTTATGTATGTATAGAATAGATAATCGTATAAAATTGTCTTCCATTTTACTTGAAGAGAATTATGGCAAGGAATTTGTTTAATGTAAAATGAACAATATACGTACATATACGAGCTATTATTTAATAAAAATTGTTGAACATAATTATTTTGTTTTTGTGATTATAATACTTGGTTTAGTTTATAATAAATGGAAAATTAAAAAGAAGATATCATAAGAAGTTTATAAAAGCAATGATAAGATCAACATTTTAACATATTATATACGTGATTTGAATTCATAGAAAATTATATATCACGGAGAAGGTTACACCTATACACAGAAGATATATGTGGGTATGAACCCACCTACAAGTCATACATATATATGGTAACGATTGCATTATTGCAAAGATTATTATATATTATAAAGATAGTTCAATAGGAGTAACATTTTTAAATCAAAAAATAATAATTCCGGGTAGTGATGGGCGCCTTAATCCTAGTTAAAAAACAAAAAAAATCGTTCATACTGTAAATTTTTGCTTTGGTTGGGTCATCTTTATGTAAAATAATCTTTGATTATTGTTGAACTTTATATTTGACCTCTAATTTAAGGACGTTTAAGTTTGTATAAAAATGTTATTGTTTATCAACTTACAATAATTATTGAAGTTTGTATTCAACTAGTAGTGTTGAATCACTTTATACATCGACACTTCACCGGTTCTTGAATTATTGCTACTTATCAATATATATATTTTTTTTTTTTTTTTTTTTTTTATTTATTTAGTAGTACAATCTTATCACATGATAATTTATTACTAATGATAATAACGCACTTATTTGAAACAAATAAGTGAAGCGAGTGTGGGTTTACAAGAAATCAATATTCTGCTCCCAATAATGAAACTTTATTTATTAGATGACTAGCTCATGCGGTTTAATTCTTTTAAGGCGTCTCAGTTCTTGTGTTATGTCAAGAAGTTGTATTGCTTCACTGTTAGTATGTTGCAGTAATCTTCTTAAATAAAAAAAAAAAAAAAAAAAACATAAAGAGTGTTTTATTAGGAGTAATGTAGCAGATACACCAGACGCCGAATTTACTAAGAAGCATAATCTTAAAAATTAACATTTATATTTATTTATTTTATCTGTCGTTATGTACGCGATACAAAATATCTCTGATAAGCGTCAAACATACTGATATTACATTGCGAAGTATAAGGTTTTTTTTTTTTTTTTTTTTTTTTTTTTTTTTTTTTTTTATATTTTATTCTATGCTATCTTTTTTGGGGCTCAAGGCTCTCCCAGCTCTTTCGCGGTTCGCTTATTTACGTCCTACTTTACGCCTTAACGGCCAAATCGAGGACGTACGGCTATAGGTCCGATTTTCGTAGAACCATCTGCGCATTGCATAGCTCCACGCCAGCCTATAGTACTGACATGGAAGATGGGTCGGCCCATGAGTTCTGCACTCCAACAGGGGGTCATAGATGTGTTCATTTACACCACCGATCGTAATCAGATGGTGAAAAATCCAACTGCCACAGCTTTAACCACTGAGCCACCTGGGCGGTAAGTATAAGGTTAAGCAAAAATACGTTTACGCTTACTTGTAGTTTGATTATATAACTTGTAGCTGAATATTCTTTCAAAACGAGTTCCACTCCAAAACTGATATAAAGTTCAAAACAATCTGAACTAGCATATTACAACAAGCTAACGAAATAAAAAATTACGAAACGAAAGAATGTTTTCAAAAGGTTATCGAAAAAGCTCAAAAAGGTGAAAATTTTGAATTTAAATATCAATCCCCTGATATTTAAACAGAAATAATTCGGAGAAAAACAAAAAGTTTCAACCTTTGAGCTAATATTTTACCATCAAAATTTCAAAAGTTGTTTACCTAATTCAACGTTAACACTGGCGTCAACTCAATTACAAAGAAATCGAACAAATGTTATATACAGTGTACTACGAATCCCTTTATAATTTTCATTCATATTCGTATATGTTTAAAAAATGGAGAAACTACAACCCAAACAAATTGATAAGTATGGTACCTAATTACCTAATTTGATTAACTTAATGATAAGTTTTTTAATTTATTAAAAACTATTAAAATTTATTTAAAAAAACGTATATATTGTCATAATTATAACGTAATTATAAACATTCTAACAAAAGACAAAAACGGCTAAAATAGCTGTGACAACAATGACTTTATAGAAACAATATCGCAATTGATAAACTAAATAATGTTAGCCCAAGATAGGTTTATCTGATGATACAGCCAAAAACGAAATTAAACACTATGTATTTATAAAATGTTACTCGATATCATGCTCAACTCAATAAATTGTAAATAAAAGTTTGGGAATGACCCAATATACAACAAAAAATATCGTCATAACAAAAGGTCCTCATAACCCAAAACTGCACAAATCGAATTTAATCTTTAAGATTATAAATAATAATTTATATAAGCGAAACTTGAAGTTTTGAGATATGACTACAGATTTTCTCATCTTTTTAAAAGAAAAAGAAAATCTGCTGTTTCATTAAAATCGGAAAGATGTGCCAAATACGATATTTTATGCAAACATAGAAAAGAGCACTATTTTTTAGGACACACCATGATGTTGATAATATTTCCAATTAAAATGAAAATACCTTCAACCAAATTTTTATTTTTATCAGTACAAAATCTAATGTAAATTATATACATCATAGACAAAACACTTTGAAAATTGTTTTAAATCTTTGTTTTAATTTTCGAATATATATATAATTCATTTATAATTTTTCTGAAAAGTCTAATTAAAATATTATTTTAAGATCGCCGACAAAAAATGTTTTATTCTCAGCGAAATTTATTTTTTAATTATACTTAAATAACAAAAACTTTAAAAAAAACTTTTGAGCTTTCGAATGTTATTTAAATAAAAAAATGCAAGCAACAAAAATCAAAAACTTAATTTATTCATCTGGAATAATAAAGATTGAAGATATAAAGCTTCTTTTTTATACAAAGACTTTCGTATAAGATAAATTGAATATATATAAGCCCACCAAATAAGTATGAGTACAAGTATATAAATAAAAGAACTCAGAAATTTATATATATATATATATATATATATATATATATATATATATATATATATATATATATATATATATATATATGTGTGTGTGTGTGTGTGTGTTTCTTATATACAGAAAATTTAACATCAAGTATGAATTGATGAGATATGTATACGGCATCTTTGGCAGTCTATGTACAAACATGACAAAGAAAAACAGAGCATAAAAATGTTGTAAATTTATTAGAACGTATTTTTAGAGCTTTTTAGTAAAATATAAAGTTTGATTGATTACAACAATAAAGAGTTCTTTTATAAGTTGTTTGTGTATACATATAGCCGCTTAAACTTTTTTACAACAATAAAAATCAATCAATTAAAAAGTTTTGATTGAAATTAATCTATATTTTTATTTTAAATTAAAATATTTTTACATCAATTATCTGCAAATTCTATTATTATCATATTTTTGCTTAATTTGGAGGAAATCACAAGTGAATTTAAAATTTTAGTAAGAGAAAGCAATTCAAATAAATTTATTAATTTCAAATTGGGAAATTGATTAAAATATATACATGATGTTCAACAAACTATATATAGGTAGAATTGACCTTTTATAAAAAAGCTCACCTTTTCGTATAACTTTAAACCCATTTCATTAATAGAAAAACCTCATTTGCATTTTAACAGTCGTTGCCCTAATAGTGCAAGTTATTTGGTTAAGATTTTGTAAAAAATTACTTTCACAAGGTAAATGTTGTAATTTAAACATTAAATTTCCTTGGAAATTATATCAAACTATTCTACTCAATGTCTCGAAAATATGAGATTTTTCTTATCAATTTAGACGCAAAGTTTATTATTTATTTTTGGAAACGCTATACACCAACTTTACAGATTAAAAATATTTTACCCTAATCTGTCACATAAAACAACATGAAAGTGTCAGACTTTTTTTCACAACCTTCTTATTTGAATATGATTTAATTGAAAACATTAAATTAAAAATCAAATTTGGTATTCATGCGCTTGTCGCTTGGAATAAAATTATTTTGACCGCTCTTTGTTTATCCAAGGACTAGACAACCGCGACTTATATTTTAGCTATATGCAACTGATATCAAATACCTGGATTTTGGACCAAAATTAGCATAATTTGGTAAAATAAATTTATATATACGTATATTATAAAATAAAAAGCATTAAAATATAAATGATGTATTGTCCTAATAGAAAGTCGAGCTTTTTAAAACGAACTGAAATCGTTATACCATTAAAAAAGAAAATGTGAAAATAAAGTCGTAAAATAAAAATTTAAAGCTTAGAGTTTATATATTTTTGAATTTGCATTAATGTTTTTTATTTATTTGTTTTCATTTTGTATATTTTAAAGAATTTTTAATAGGATTTATTTTTATTTGTTGATTCTTATATCAGATTTTATTTTCGTATAATTATTAAGTAGAAAATTATAGTATATACAGGACGTATGTATAAGAATGTCTACCACTTTTTTTTCAATTGAATACTAAATCAAATTTTTGGTATAAAAAGTATAACCTTTATAGTACACCGAAGACTAAAAATTAAATTTACAAACAAAACGTAATAAAATAATATTATTATTATAATAATAAACAGATTGCGATAATACGATTTAAGCATATTTAAAACTAAGGAATTATAAATAATGAAAAAGTGCTAATTAGCGGCTTTATGTGTTAAGAACATCAATTTTACACGATTTTGTTTTTAAATTTTTATCATTTCAAGTTAACCAGATTATTTCTAGTTTACGTATTAATTGATTTATGCATATAAACATATATAGTTGATTTTGTCGGTTTCTATATTGTACGGTTATGTTTGTACGGTTTTATAATTTTAAAATAGATTAAATTCTTTTCTAAGAAATATACATCATCGGGTTTCAAAAATTACATCAAAAATTAAGGGTTGATTCAGTGCAAAATAATGTCTAATACATTTTATTACAAGTCCAACTTCTCAATGTATAATAGTTCTTGGTATAATTTCAATTGCATGTCAAAATTATTATTTTTCTACTTAATCCGTTGTGCTTGATATGTTTAACATTAGTTTTTGTTTTAAATATTTAATTTTTTTTATAATTTTGTTTTGTACACAGTACGTATAAAGGTAAGTTGTTGCTGTTTGGCTTAATAGTTGAGTTATGACTATTACTTTATATATACATACATATACTTACAAAATACTGAAATCAATTAAAAACATGCTAAGGTATAATTCAATTGAAAATTTATTATACAAAGTATATAATAATTATTAATTTTTTATTTAATTAAGTTTTGGTGAAAAATAATTAAGAACTAGATAATACATATATATACAATACAATATATAAATATATACCTCAAACTTCATTACCGTATATACATATACAAACTTGTATTAATTCTTATTTGAGAACGTGATACTTTTTGAAGTAGATATATGTGTTGTGTGAATATAAATAAGTAATTCGATAATACGGATGGATTAAGTTAAAATTGTCGATGTATATTATGTATATACTCGATTAAAGAGAATGAACTTTACTCGTCTATTTTTTTCCATAGAACAGATGCTACTTTGTATGTATGTTTGTATACACATTTCTTGAAACTCTATTGAATTTAACTATATAAAATAACTGTATCTATATTATGTAATCTATAATTAATTCAATGCAAATTGAATTTGATGTTTTCCATTTAAATCGAAAAATTTGTTTACTGATAACAATCTATAGATAACAAGTCGAAAAATAAATTTGTACATAGATTTTCTTTTTTTATCTAATTACAATTGATAATAATTTTTTTTCTTAAGGCGAGGATATTAAAATTAATATTTTCTAAGACTACATAAATATTATGCAATATATATAGATATCCAGATATCCGTTATATAATAATTATCCTGTCCATCAAAAACTTGGAGCAGGTTGGTAAAATATATTGTTCTAATATCCGATAAAAATCATCATGGTCATGTTATAATGGGTTTTTCATACACTATACTCGATAAAAATAAATTTTACTTTATCAAAAATTAAAAGTTGAAATAAAATATAAAATAATAGATCACTTAAATGGTGGTTATTGATCTGACAAATTTAATCTGACAAATTTTAAATCTGTATAGGATTGGATAAAAATACAACATAAACAATTATACAAAAATCATAACCACCATTTAAGTGGTTTACTTGAAAACCCCGACCAAATTACAAAATCGAATGCCAATCCTTCATTGGATTAAAGTTTTTTAGTATTTGGTTAATGTGCAATTTAAGATTAGAGTGCTTACTATAACCTTGTAAGGCGATTAAATTGTGCTTTACTTCATTGATCTTCAAATATTTTGTCCTCAATACTTCTACGAAAATTACAAGTGGCATGTGTAGCTCATAGTTATGAAGGTATTTTCATTTGCAGTGATACACTTATAATTATTACAAAACTATTCACTGTGTTCATAGAATTTATTTATCCATTTAATCATAAAATTTAAATTGTAAAATCAAATATATAACTATGATAAAAGATTATGTAATACAAAATATAAAGATGAAGATGAACTTCGAGAAATGACAAGGCCAGTTAAATAATAACTATATGTTGGTGGTAATTGAGTACCATAGTTGAATAATTCCAAAAAATAAATTTCGGAAATCTTTTTAAATATTTGTAACGATACCAAGTATAAAAATGAGATTTGTTCAGTATCAGAATAGCTTCATAAACAAGAAAAAAATTTACATTTGTATTCATTTGTACAAAGAATATTGAGAAAAAACGAATATTAGAAAAGGATTTATTTTCAAAGTGTGAAGTCGAACGCTTGAGTTTAAAAACTAAAATATAGTGATACAAATCAATATCATCTTAATAGCCAACCATCACAGATTGTAAGTGGAAAAACGATTTTGTTTTATATTTAAACTTAAAATAAGACTATACTGCAAAGTAATTGTTGTACTGTCAAAAGAAAATTTCAACACACCAAAACAAAATTGAAGCCTATTTAGTATTCGTAATTACCAAAAAAAATTAATTTTGAATAAATTTCCCAAAAATAACATCATTGTTGCTGTTACAACATTAATGGAGTTTATCCAAAGCCCCACACTCATAAAAGAAAATCTGTCTATTCACCAGTTGCTATATACGAGTATGTTTGTACAAAAACATAATTCATGCATAGTAATAAAGAAAAATGTATAAAATTAACGCTTTTCAAGGATACACATATTTTCCATTGTTTCGTTTCAATGATTAATAATGAAAGTTATTATTATTATTATTATTTTGAAAATATCATTAAAGAGAAAATAATGATTAATATGCGATAAAATCAATTTATTATTATTATTAGTATTTTAGGGATTTTCAATGTTGCTTTTATTATTCTACAAAAAATACATTAACGTAAATTTATGTATTGATCATAATTGACTTTGTTGAATGCTTATTTCGAATTTGGAGAAGACATCAACATTGTACATACACCTCATTGTTTTTAAACGAAAGCAGCATAAACAGTTGATATTAAAATTGGCATTTTGGTGCGTTCATATAATTTTCACAGTCACATTTGTACAAAAAGCGAAATATATAAAATATAAACATATAACTGGGTCATTTATATTATCTTCATGACGGCGATGTAATATATTACAAAAGATATCGAGTGACAGCAGCAGAAACAACTTTTCGAACGAATATAGCTTAATTTATATTCAATGCACAATTAAACTAAAGTCCCAATTCACATTCAAATAATAATAATAAATCCTATTATTTTTATAATATATATTGTTGTTTCTATAATTTCGATGATGACGACGTCTTAATATAATACAACATAAAATAGTTAGTATTCGCAGTCAACCTGATCATATTATAATTTATGAATAAAAAATACATATAATTAAACTTCAATTTTAGCAACAAAACTGGATAAATTTAATTTTTGTACATTTCGTCCAAATTTTTATATAATGATTTATTATATAAATAAATAAATAAATAAATATAAATATATATATATATATATATATATATATATATATATATATATATATATATATATATATATATATATATATGTATAATATATATATATATATATATATATATATATATATATATATATATATATATATACATATATATATATATATATATATATATATATATATATATATATATATATATATATATATATATATATATATATATATATCAGCACGTAATATTTACTTTAAACCGTTATTATTCATAACCACAAAAATAGTCAGGGTACCATCCTGTTCCATATTATATTCATTTAAATTCCATTTTGTTAATGGTTTAAATATTTGAAATTTTGTTTAAATATTGATTGGGTTCTTAAAGCACAATTATTTTATAAATTTTTGCTATTTATTTATATTAAATATTTATACGCATCCATTCTAAAAGTCTATAAAATGATAAATTATGTGGGCTTTACTAATAAAACATAAAATTACAACAACAAAAAATGAAAAACATGAAAAACTGCCACTAAATGTTCTTGTATGAGATACCATATATTTTCTTTTGTGCCGTAGTTGTCTTTTCTCTTATATTCCTCTTAATGATACTTTAATCACAAAACTTTTAAAAGCTTAAAATATTAAAGAGCAAAAAGGTATACATAGAAGAGGGGATGAAACGAAAACTTAACGGTAAAATACAATTAACCATAGAATATTGATCACTCGACAAAGAGATATATACATACACGATATCGGCTTAACATTTATTAAATTATTCGACGAACTTGTTGATAAAGTAAATTGTCGAATATATTGCAACACGTACAATAAAAACATTGTTCTGATATATATATATATATATATATATATATATATATATATATATATATATATATATACATATATAAATATATATATATATATATATATATATATATATATATATATATATATATATATATATATATATATATATATATACAATCACATAACCTTTTAAAGTATTTATGTTTATGAAATCGAAGTAATGATGAATATATACATATTTTTCTAATTTATAATAAATAATTTTATATATTGCCGGGGGTAAATAATTCTTACCACCCAAAATATACAACAAAAAGAAAAAACGAATTGCTGACTATACTCGTATATCTTCTTGTATTTCTTCGGATAGATACGTAGCATATACATAGCATATACATAGTTAGATGGGTTTCAAAAAACTTTTAAATATTTTATGTTTTTTTACCTTTAGGATATAGAATTCTAAAATTCACAAAAGCATTTTGGAAATATTTCTTTCGAAGATTATTTTGACGAGGAAAGGGTTTCAAGATCAATGTAATGAATAGGACTAGAAGTTATAAATAATTTTTTTAATTTTCCTAAGTAACTTTTATCGTTTAAGAAATAATATTAACTTCTATCCAGTACTGATTAATAACACTTATAATTTATCTTTATAGTTAGATGAAGATAACTTATTGCACGCTCGGAAGATTAAAGAGTACCGTTTAAAATATGTATCCCAAAATATTTCAATAAATTTGATTTTTTGTTCCCGGTAGCAAGTGAAGATCATTCTAGTCAATCATGTTTGTTGAACATATAGTTTCTCGTCTGCTCATACATTCAATCATGTAGTCAATCATGTTTGTTGAACATATAGTTTCTCGTCTGCTCATACATTCATTGATGATAGTTCTAGATCCGCGTATCATTTTAATTATATGTTTTATTTATAATTTATTCTGTTCAATAAATAAATAAGTTTAATTAAAACACAATGTCAATATGGAAACCGTGGTCGTTCGAATGTGATGTTGAAATATTATTTCAACTTAAATAAAAAGAGAAAACAATAATGAAATAAGGAATGAAATGATTAAGAATTATTAAAAGAAAATAAGGAGCAGCAATATGGGCTTTAATTAAATATAACGGAGTACTTAGTGGCTATTAAGAAAATATATTTAAATATAATAGTATTTTCTGTACTCTTGCTAAACGTGTAGTATCAACCTAATGGAAGACAGAGGCAAAACCTAAACTATGAAAAGAAGAAGAAACATCAGGTTTGTAGGCATATTCAAAACAATGCTTTACATGAAAGGAGATAAAATTAACACCAATCTTAGAGAGTAGCCGAGCTCATACGTCAATATATGTATATATATATATATATATATATATATATATATATATATATATATATATATATATATATATATATACGAGTATATATTATATCGCCTCTACTTGCGCAAAATAAATATAATATATACAATAATAGAAAATAATAATACTGATAAAATAAAAAGAACAAGAAGTGGAAAATTTAAAATTGTTCTTGTGAAAATTCTTTATTTCTTCTTTTTCTTAATAATTTTATATTTCACTGCTCTTGACATTGTTTTGCACTACATATTGTATAATATGTGTACATATCTATGTATTAAATGTTTGTATGTATTTACATAAACAGATCGAAACATTTTTATTTATATAAAATTAAAATTATGTATTGGAAGGTTTTTATTCCGGGCCGTCTTTTATGTTTCATTTTGTTTAAGGAAACGTAACCAGTTTTTATACTTTGTAGACCAAATATTTTCTATTAAATAACTTGTACTTTGTACTACGTGTGTACAAAAGAAAATGTTTTTCTGTATATTCTTAAGTTTATTTTGTTGAATAAATTTAGAATAAAAATGAATGTTTACTTTTTTTTATTGTCGTTGTAATACATGTATATATTGTTAAGATTATCAATTCATCATAATCACAGATAATAGAATATTTATACTGTATGTATCAGGATTATGTTGTTTTATATTAGCCGCTTTTCATGACTCCAACTGATTCAGATCAAATCACATTTTCCATGCAAACCAAAGACACATTTTGAGCCAAAATGAAATTTGGATCAAAATGTGTCTTTAGTTTGCAGGGAAAATGTAATCTGATCTGAATTAGTTGGAGTAATGTATCGCGGATGCTATATAGTTTACGAAAATGTAAAATGGTGAGGCGGGGTCAATTTTTCTAAAAATTAGTATATATATATATATATATATATATATATATATATATATATATATATATATATATATATATATATAAATATACATATATATGAATATATATATATATATATATATATATATATATATATATATATATATATATATATATATATATATATATATATATATATATATATATATATATATACAGTACTGTGCAAAAAAATCCGGACAGTTCGAATTCCTTTAAAAACGTTAAATATTGCCTAGTGTTTTTACTTTTTTTAGATTCTAATTTTAAGATTGCATTTGGTAATTCACCCGAACACTAAAAATATAAGTTGTTAAAGTTATGTTTATGGAGAAAGAGCTTTTAGTATAAAAAAGGGAACAAAGTACTTAAAATGTCTAAACTAAACGACCAAGAAAAAAGTGTTGTTATCGCGTTATGGGAGGAAAAACTGTCCGTGCGTGAAATTGATGATAGGATAGGACGTGGGAAATCATAAATTGCCGATCTTATAAAAAATATAGGACTACGAGAAACACAGAGCGGTCTAAAGAGTCTGGTAGACCGCGAAAAACCACAACAGTACAAGATGGTTCTTCGTTCCAAGCAGAATCGATTTAAAACTTCACCGAAATTGCAAGCCGAATTTTGGAAAGGCGTTGGAAAGCATCAGTTTTGAAGCTATTTAGTGAAACTGAGAGCTTCATCTTTCAACATGTCAACGCGCCAGCACACAACACAACAAATGACTAGGCACTTTTTTTTCTTTATTCAAAAGTTCTGTATAACTTTCAGGTAAAAAATACTGAATAACTTTGGTACATAAAATTTTATTTCTATTTGAATGTGAAAAAGTACTTGGTTGATAATTCCATCTACACAATGGAATGGCCCCCTTATAGCCCAGATATGAACCGAATTGAAAAAAGTTGGGCTATTATGAAGCAAAAAATCAGTCAGAGTAATCCAGAAACCATCCAGCGATTGCAGCACCAAATTGCAATTGCGTGGGATGATATTAGCAATGACGTGATTCAAAATTTGATTCACTTCATGAGCAACAGGTGTCATACCGAATATTAAATTTATAGTTTAGTGGATAATTTATACATTTTATATTTTGAAATATGCCTTTTTACGAAATTAATATATTATTTTTAAATTTTTAAAAATTAATTCGTTTCAAAAAATTTGACAAGTTTTCTCTTTTTTCGCAAATTCGTCCAAATTATTTTACCGGGATCAGGAAATTTAAACCCCAATAACATTTTGAGTAAATAATGAGTTAAATAATAAGAAAAAAATACTACTTGGTGTTAAAACAGTTGCGTTTCTGGAAAAAATTGGTTTAATTAAAAATAGTTAGCTGTCCGGATTTTTTTGCACAGTACTGTATATATATATCAGTAACAAGAGAGGTAAATTTAACTTCAGATTACACGTACAGATACAGACATAGGAATAAATAAATATTATACAAGCATAACATACATATGTGAATTATATATGTATTATGTATTTGCATACAGCGATAATAAGAAGGTATCATTCTTTACTTTACTGCTTTATTTGCCAGTAATCAAGTTAAAAACGCAACTAAGGAAGAATACGAAATATATATATATATATATATATATATAAATATATATATATATATATATATATATATATATATATATATATATATATATATATATTATATATAAATATATATATATATATATATATATATATATATATATATATATATATATATATATATATATATATATATATTTATATATATATATATATATATAATACTTTTTTATAAAGTATAGATAACAGCTCATTATAATACTCATTTAATTTAACATCTTCAATTAAAATACAACAACAACTGGAAATAGCAGGATAATAATTTATCATTTATTTATTTTATCTATAAGATTATCTGCCATGGAGGGTTATTAATTAAACAAAAGTGTTTGCAAGATGTGGTATTTTTTATAGTACAGTGTATACTATTTTTGCGACTTTTTATGTGTACGAATAATCAACAGATTATATTTTATTTATTTTGGGATATTTATATCATTATATAATTAATTTAATAGACTTAATAAATTACAAAATTACTTTGTATATATGGAATAACTTATTCTCTATGATAATCATAATAATTAAGGGATGTGAAACTATATTAAAGAACAACTTAATCATTACCAGTATAGTTAATGTTCTTAAAAAAAAGTTAAGTTGATGTGGCTGCTATCGCACACTTAGACCAAATTTAATCCGTTGTGATACCACTCTATACGGCTATAGGTCCGAGTCTTTCCGTAGAGCCATCTGCGCATTGCATAGCTCCATGTCAGTCCTATAGTACTGACATGGAAGATGGGTCGGCCCAAGGATTCTAAACACGACAGAGGATCCAGATTATGTTTATTTTTCACCACCGATCGCACCGCCCAAACGATCGAAGGTGAAAAACCCATTTTGCATCCTGCCTCGAATCGGATTCGAACCCGGTAGCTCCCGCTCCAACTGCCGCACCTTTAACCACTGCGCCACCTGGGCGGTCCTGTTCTTAGTGATCAGTTTTTTTAAATAAATAAGTCAACATGGATATAAGTTAAACCAATTGCTGTAATAGAGTTGCACGTTTCTTTCGATATCTACACTCAGAAAAAAACGTACTATTAGTTTGTCAAAAGTACAACTATTAATTTTATAGTATATTGTTTTCATATTAAAATAATAATTTTTTATTCTTTTGTACAATTGATTTAATGGAAATTATACTATTAATTTAAAACTGCACAGCGAATTGATAATACAGTAAATAGTATTAAATTAATATGAATATTATTGATAAAATCTTGCGTCAAGTTTTCTTTTTGAAAGGACTTGCTTTTATTTTGCATTACTGACAGCTAATTACAAGAAGAAGTTCCAAATTTCACATCCAATTTTTTTTTAATTATATAAAATAATATCTATATAAACCAAATTTTATATGTTTATTATATAACAAAGCTGATATGTGAAAATGTTAAAGTGGAAATACAATGTACGTATGAAAATTAAGTGAATAATGTCTATGTTCTAAGATATTTAACAAATTTTTTTTCAGAAACTAGGATACGGGCTAGAGCAACTGGTTAACTTCATAGCAATGCTGTCAATACAAAGATAAGAAATTTAAATGTTTCTTGTACTGATGATTATACAGGTAACACTAGATAAAGATTTATTTTAATAACTATAACTAATTATTTACACGCGTTTAATATTTACTTGCAGTACATTAATAAATTACCACAACCGAAACCTATTAGTCAAAGAAAATGATTCGGAACGTGATTCGGAAAATGATTGTCAACTCTTGACCTAAGAAGTTACTATTAGGCAACATAATGTTTATAGGGGGTCTGAATATATTAAAAAATGGTCAATTTATAAATGAACTGTGGTCATGCATTGGTAAGTTAAGTTTACTTCAGTAAAACATATTTCAAAGTTTTTGTTAATGTTAATATCTTATAATTTTCTAGGTCGAGATTGATGTTTACAATCAAAATTGTACAACAATAGTTCGGCTCAACTTTTTTTGCTGTGATCATAATTTGTGAAGAGCTAACAACCCATCAATCTTCCGAGGAGTGATGAAAATTTAAGAATTTTTATGTTCATATGTAAATGATATTTTTATGAATATATAAATAGAAAATTAATTTAAGTTGTAAGTTTATTTTAATATTTTATTTTGAAGGTATAGGACTACAATGGTACAGTCCTTTCTCATGTGATTTGTGACATTTAATTGAAAAGTTTCCTCTTTAAATTAATAGTACATACCATTTAATTTTAAAATTATAATACGGTTGTACTTTTATTCTAATAGTAAAGTACCATTATTTTAAATATATAATACTATTATTCTAAAGCGAACACGTTATTAAAGTAATAGTAGATACTACTATTATTATAATAGTTTGCAAAATATTAATTTAAAGTTATATGTACTATTGACTAAAATTAATAGTAAAAAACTATTAATATAATAGGAATTCGTATTATTTATATAGTATTTTTCTCTGAGTGTACGAATTGACAACTGTTTGAACAACTTTAATTTTAAGACAAGATACGAATATTTTGAATAGCTTAACCATTTACGAAATACTTTTTTTCAAGTTTATTCCACTGATATTCCCTTTAAAGAAAAATTTATTGTACTATCGAATGTTGTATGTTTTGTGTATGTGTTTTTGATGATGATTTTCAAATATCTATAGAGTTTTTGTTTGATATGATCTTATATTAAGGGCTGCTAATCGTTGAATATAGAATTGAATATATAACATAGAATTTAACATACAGACACAACATAACATATCAAAACATGGTTTACTTACCTCAAGTGCTGCCGCTGTGCTTGGATCATGATCATTTTCAACAGCCTCAATCTGTCGAAATATTTCTGAGCTAATTCCCGATACTTTTCGAAAATCACCCTGCAATAGAACGGGCTCCTTAACACCGCTTCCATTATTACCACCTTGTCGCTGTTGTTGTTGTGATAAATTTTGTGCCTGATTTGTTGGCATTGGTCCAGGTGGTGCACGGCCTGGACTTGCAGTAAGGTCTGGCACTGATCTTCCATTTTCCTGCAATTAAAAATAATTAATTAACAAAAACAATATTTCCAAAAACCTCTCATCAAAACTTATCAAAAAGTAAAGAAAACCTGTCAAGAAGTTTCACCATATTTTTTTGTTACTCGCTGGTATTAAAAAGAACAATGTTCTGATTTAAATCATTTCAGTTTATTTACAAAAAAAATGAGAAATTTAATGTAAGTAAAATGTGCTGTGTTACATAAAACGAAAGAAATTTATAAAATTTTTACATTTTTTAAGCTTTTTAAAAACTATAAACTTTAATTTTATTATTTTGAAGTTTTCATCTAAAACATGTCAACAATAATACTTCTTCTTTTTTGACATAATACGAAAGAAATTTTTTTTCAGCTTCCAGTTATATTATACAAGTATATGTAGGTTCTTGGGATTTCATTACCTCACTTATTTTTTTCCAGTCAAAATTTATAATAAAATGCATCAAGAAATAATAGTAAAGAGCTTCTGTATATCAGGATATATATATATATATATATATATATATATATATATATATATATATATATATATATATATATATATATATATATATATATATATATATATACATATAATCTTCATTATTGTCATATATCTCTTCTCATCTGCTTGTACTAAGTGAGTATATTATAATATTTTAATGAAAGATGTGTATATTTAAGTTTATCTTACATAATTTTATATTACGTCATGTACAATGAGTAATTTATAAAGTATTTATTGGTTTTTCACCTAATGTATATTAAAAATCATACATTATATATATTTATATTATAGTTTTCCATATTAATTTTAATCTTAAATACTTATGATACACATAATTAAATTAGTCGAATATCTTAAATTGCAAAATGTTCACTTACACACAACAGATAAATAAACTTCGATGTTTCATAAATAATGTGCGACCCTTAACATGATATCTATTGAATTCCAATACTGTAACCAGAACTTTTCGTAGGAGGCGACTAAATGTGATTGTTAAAATTCAACAATAAAAACAAATGAAGTTAACGATATGTGCGTGGAATTTGCAGGTGACCCTTACTACCGACACGAAACAGAAACTGAATATTGAGAAAGAAGATACTGATAATCTCAAAGCAGCAAAAACATTATTTTCACATAATTCCGGGTTGTTTAATACGTGAGAACAGTCGTCAATCATACGTAGGCAGAAACAACTTATTTACTATTTTACCAAATTATCATGCCCACATTTTGATGATTGAATTAATTTAAACTTTTAATATTCAGTAGCTTTAATAAAAAAATTATTAATTTTTTTTTAATTTATTAAAATATAAAAACCACAATATAGGTTATGTCTAGGTATATACTGTAGTGTTATGCACTATAGTTAATGAATATATGAATTTGTTTAATAGTAGCCATGTTGTCGTTGAAATCATTTCATACAATTATATAAGTAAAAAATACTAGAACAACTGGCTAAGCTTGGATCGATAAGCAGCAACTTTTATTTAAATTATTCAAAAATGCGCATATTCTAACCAAAAACACTCAGCCCCATTTCTATCGCGTTTTTACACATAAAATGCTTCTCTACTTAGTCGTTTTCTAATGGCTTCAACCTACAAAACATCATATTTTACATCATCAAAGACAAATGAATTGTTTTAAATGAAACACACTAATAAATATATTGTTCGGTAGCCGTTACATTATTAACAAGCTTAAGAAAACCAAATTAAGTATAATCTCTGAGGTATTGTTATTGAAAATAATCCCTTGATTCATATAAAAGCTTGAAGTTAATTTTTAAGTCAGGTTAAAACATAGACAATTAATTGGTGATATTCGGAAAGAAAATACAACCACAATATTATCAAACTTAATTTTACATACAATAAATACGAAGTAAGTGTTCTAACGGTTAATTAACTCTTTTCGAATAGATAAAGTGATAGATAATTGTATAATACCAGTAATTTATTACTTTAACAATACGCACATATACTATAACCACTCTACGAAATAAATTATTATTATTCATCAACTTTAATGTAATCAAATTAGTCATATAATTGTATAACATTCAAAAAATTTACTACAATACAATGACTAATGATCTAATATTGTAGCACCCTCAATTTAATAAAGAGGGAAATTTCGAACAAAAATAAAATAGATCCGAGCAAAATTTATAACATTATAAGTCGCCTAAATTCTTTTGGTAATCGACATTGGCACAAAATATAAAATTCTTCATCGGACATCCAAATTCATATAGTGTTATATGCATATATGCGGTAAAAATCAATTATACTACTAAATTATTGAATAACAAAATTAATAGAGTTAGTTTTATACGGCAAAAATATTAGTTATTACAACATTAATAAAATTTATCCTAATAAATAATAAAAATTCTTAAAAATCGGTACAATAAACTATTAAATACTGTCACTGGTATGAAAAATCAATATAGATAAATGAACTTTGTTTGTCCAAAACTCAATTTAATATTTAACATGTTTAAGTACTCCCAGTCGCCAGTGGCCACAAAAACTACTTCGACGTAGTATTGCTGTATTACAAGTATACTGTAACAAAGTCAATATCTCCAACTACTGTAGCGATTTGTTTTCAATCAATTTTTGTATTTTTAATGATATTTTAATAATCGAATAAGTATAACGATTTTTGTACAATATTGTAAATATAAGTAAAATAAAACTTGCTCATAGCTGTATCACAATAAACAAAAGAGATTAATCCATTAAAAATGTTAACGTTTAGCTCTATTTCAGTGTATGATCTATGTTTGGTCAATTGATGAGCAATTATTATCGACTGTCATCTGGAACCATCTGGATTTGAAATTATGTACTTCTAAATGACATTGGGCTATATGATCAAATCCACAATTTATGTCTTTTGTTATGTATCTTTTTGTGGTTCCATTTGGAAAAATAAAATTATAACAAATCGATACCGAGCTTCAAAAAAGAGCTTTAAATATTCTTGTGTAGGAGATTTAAACGTATTGTTCTCCTATTGTCGCCTTTGAAGCTTTTACCTTAATGTAAAATTTAAGAATGTTTCTTTTAAAGTAAATTATTCTAAAGGTATTCTAAAAATTCTATTTTTAGAATAGCTTCAGTATGTTATTGTGACACCACATAATTTGGCAACGAATTAAATTTCACAAAGAATAAAATCAAGCAAATTTTCGTCAGTTCAAATTCTTAGTGACTAAGGCAAAAACAGATTATAACGTAAACATTTGACATTAGTATAAGCCTATTATTATTAGTATTATTAGTATAAGCCTACAGCACCGCAGAGATGTTACAGAACTCTGCGTGTTCTATAGATTAATAAATGGTAAATGTTCTGCAGAATTAAAGGAGAAAATACCACCATTAGTTACGCCAGGACGGGTAACACGAGGAACGGTCAATGCGCATAGGTTTACGGTGAAGCTGCCGAAACCTCGAACTGAAGGTACAAAGCGCGAATTCATTCATCGAACATCCAGGAAGTGGAATTCGTTATCTGGTTTTCAGTTTCCGTTGGATTATAGAATGCACAAGTTTAAGGCAGCTATCAACCTTTACTTGAAGGACCGCGCGTTGGGTGCAGAAGCTCTGACAGTTACAAGGAGCTAGGACTGTCTAAAAGTCCGCCCTGCACCCAATTAAAGCTCAATATAAAAAATAAAAAAAAAAAAAAAATTATTATTAAAAATATGAACCTTAAAACACAAACATCTGTTCAATATTTTATCAACCAAACTAAATCTTCATATATTTCTAATTCAATTCGATTTTTAAGTCGAATTAATTTCACATTTTATATTGCTGTCCTTGTACATAATGTATAAGCAAAAGCATATCTTAAGACTCGACATAACAACAGAGTACAAAATGTACATATAATTTCGAATCAAATATATATTATATACTACTCGTATATTGAAAACGGTAAACTGTATCCTCCCACCACCCTATTCAATTACAGTGTACAGGTTCGAATCTCAATGCCTATACTGCTGTTGTATATAAATAAAATATAGGTAAGTAGAACTTATCGAAACACATCGTTTCAAAAATATTAATCCATATGCTGCCAAGAAATGAATTGAAAACTGAAACTTATCTTAGAATTAAACAAACCGAAACTATATTTTCGCGATAATAAATATATGAGACGAGTACATAGTCTGATGTGTCTGTCAATAGTCTGATTGGTATACAATGGTTATAACCAATTTAATCTATTTCTATAAATAGTATTCGAATAAATATTTATTAATAGAAAAGACGTTATCTATCTATTATTGTACTCTATTTATAGAGAGTATTAGATTACAACACTGGGCATTAAACTGTCCTTATCATAAAAGGCGTCATCATAAAATATATTGTTTCCCACATTACAGAAACAACATACAAAAAATTGAGATATTTAATCTAGAACAATTACAGATCTCTGAACAACACAAACGATTGGCGTAGTTTCTAATATACATACAATTCTTATACAAAAAAATACGAAACACAAACTTAGCAATTGTGTCTAGACAGTATAAAATCTGTGACTGTTATTTTTTGGGAAAACATATTTTTATTTTTTTTTTAAGTTGTGGGGTGGTGCGGGTTCGGGCGAATTATATTATAAATTGCGTATATATTTTTGTAGTGGTATTTTATAACGAAAGAGATAAATACATGCTGTGTTGCGTATAGTCAAATAGTATATGTATATCTGTATATATATATAATATATATATGTACATAAAACTGATAATACAAGATTTCTTATAATTAGATTCAAGGGTGGTAAACGGGTGTTGTAAGTTGACAGTGGATTAAAATTAAAGGCGTTGAGTATAATTTTTGTGTGGGTGGATAAAAATTAAAATTAGTTCTTCGGTTTTGACAAGAACATGATATTTTTAAGTAGCTGTTAAATTCGATTATGCTCCATAATTTTCTTATATTGTATGAGATTAAAATCCGATTTATTGCTAAATTTATACGGATTTGGAAAAAGTTTAGTCATATTTACAAAGTTTTTCAGATTTTATTTTCAATTAACAGTAATTCTTTAAAATTTTTTTTTTTTGTCAAAATAATTTATTAATAAATATATATGTATTATAAATAATCAATAAAAGTTAAGATTTGTATGTTTCAATTTAAACATATTCTCAAATATGCTAACTGACTCTCGAATAATATATGGTAGCTTTTGAACTATCAATATAGGAATCAAGCTTTTGAACATAAATATAGAAAAAAAATATAAATTGCTTGACAAACGGCAGGATAGAATTAAATAACAAAACTGTAGCAAACGATTTGTTATATCAAATATTCGCTCTTCTTATATATTTATATATCTTTACTGAGCTATTTAGATATTTAAAATAATAAAAAAATTCGGGCTTATATATATATTAATGTGCTTTTCATGAGAAATTAATTAAAAAATAATAAAATAAATTACATATATACAATTTATTATTTACATTTTATTTGAATTGACATTAAACTAAGTATTATTGTTATTATTCTTTCTATAGAATAGGGTGTAATTAAGGGCAATTACTTTGATGATTAACCCTTTGCAATTTGAGTTATGATTTATTTATTTGTTTTATTATTATTACATAAATAATATAACAAGTTTTTTGTTATTTATAAATTATATATATGTTATTTATATATAAATATATATATATATATATATATATATATATATATATATATATATATATATATATATATGTTATTTATATATAAATATATAATATATATATATATATATATATATATATATATATATATATATATATATATATTTATATACATATATATATATATATATATATATATATATATATTTATATATATATATATATATATATATATATATATATATATATATATAATATATATATATATATATATATATATATATATATATATATATATATATATATATATATATACATAAATTTCGAAAAAATGCGAAAAAATGACATTTTATTGTTTTTAATACTTTTATATTTTTGAACTGGAAAACTTTTCGAATCCGAAATTGATAAAATACAAAAACAAAACTGTGTTATTTTTCGAATTTCCCGTTACTTATTTTTTTTTTTGTTTTCTTAATAATATATTGTATAGATTTTTATACGCCACCGTATAGTATATCTAAAATGGAATATAACATACTAAAAATTATACGAGAAGTATATAACAACTTTATTGATTTTAGTATCTAGTATCTGCTTTTTTCGGCTCTTATGTACATACATAAGCAATCACAATTTCACTAATTCATTTTTTTATATATTTCGTTTCGGTAACGGGTGTTACCAAAAAAATAAAAAACAGATAAATGAGACTTTTGGTTAAGATTAAATGATTTGAGACAGGTGTATGGTACATTATGTTTTTGTTGTTTTAATGAGGTTATTAGTTTTTTCTCTCCAAGAAGTTTATCATTTTGATGTGATTTAATGTGAAGAATTGGTTACGAAGTAACGAGGTGGTGATGACGATGGTGGTAGTTTGTCATTTTTGGATATACGTTCATAGTATAGTATAGTATGGTATAGGTAGAACTGAAGTTTAATTATCACCGTTTTTGCTTAATGAAGGAACTAACAGACTAGAAGGAAGAAAGTATATTAAGATTCATATAAATGATAAGTATATATATATATATATATATATATATATATATATATATATATATATATATATATATATATATATATATATATATATAAATATTTATATATATATATATATTTATATATATATATATATATATATATATATATATATATATATATATATATATATATATATATATGTACTCATAATTTAGATCCATAACTGTATACCTCCTACATCCATTAGGATTATACATTCAATTTTTCGAATATGTACACTTTATATATATATAGTTTGCAATAACTTTAAACCGTTTTTGGGTTTCGATTATGAAACAAAAATTTATTGATCGTAAGAACTGTCAAATTATATAAGCGCCCATATGTACACATATTATTACGTAAGTGAACCAATCGATAACGCTCAATTTATTCGAATTATAATAATTTCAGTTTAATAAAACATTAAGCGTGCCTTATATATAGCTTGTGTATTCATATATAACATTTTACTCGTGTTTTACTTAATTGATTATTAAAATTTTGGGAAATTATAATTAAAATAACAAAATAACCAGCATTAATGTTGCGTTAAATTGTTTAAACAAATAACAAACTTAATTTAATCCTCTGTAAATTTGCTCAGATCAATGTGCTAAATAAAAATATTGTGATGTATTAGTAAACTAATTGTGATTAATAAAATTATTGTGATCCAATCTGTAGTATAAAGTATAAAACCACTTTGTGGCACTAACTATTGAATATTATATACTGATCCTAAAGAAAAATTGAATTTCAGAATGAGCAATTAAAAATTTAATTTTTTTTTATTTTTTTTTTTTTTTGTTAAGAACATATCTTATTTGAAAAAATTTAATTTAAAAATATATCAAATTAATTGAAAATCTTTTTTTATTATATTCTTTATTTTATAGATGTAAAAAATCTAATTATGAATCGGCGCTTACAAAACTAAATATGTATGTATGAAACTGAGGAATAGTAGTATAAACCAATAACATATTCTATTAATCTTCCTTAACGTTCTGCAAAAATTGTGAAAACGATTTTCCAACGTGTTATAAAATAATAATGACTTTTAAGAGTACTAATGGTAATGACAAAATGCATTTCAAAATTCATATAAATGAATCAATAAAATTTTAACTACCCACTAAAAAACACAAACATATATAATAACTAACCACTAAAAATGTTTAAATACAAGTGAACCAACGTCATAATTTGGATGAAAAATTACTTTTTACTGGCACAAGTAAAATGTTCTTAAAACTACTTACGATCTGGTAGCGACTCGTGATGTTCAATTTTATAAAGATACCGTTAGCAGAAATCAAACTGAGGCTTTACATTGATCTCGAATATAATAACCAATAACTAATTTAAACACTAATTGCCATCAGACTATAGTATAAGTCTAATGATTGACCCGAACTCAACAGAATTATCGATTATATTTTTAAATAGGTCAAAAGCAGTATACATATATATATATATATATATATATATATATATATATATATATATATATATATATATATATATATATATACTTATATATATATATATATATATATATATATATATATATATATATATATTATATATATACTTATATATATATATATATATATATATATATATATATATATATATATATATATAAAACGTTAATAGTGAATAAGTTTTGTACA
Source organism: Tipula lateralis (assembly GCA_963932295.1). NCBI lineage: Eukaryota > Metazoa > Arthropoda > Insecta > Diptera > Tipulidae > Tipula > Tipula lateralis. The sequence goes on along the minus strand of OZ010736.1, from coordinate 1,339,403 downwards.
TGAGTCATGTACTTAGAAACTTATACATAATTATTACTAAAATAAATGTTTCACTAGACTTGTATGCATTTAATACCTTGACCTATTTACATATAACCATATTTCTAGCTTCTAGTAAATTTTTATATTTGGTACAACCAAAACGAAAAATTCTCAACCACAAATTACCACAAGACACGGCATTATATTGTATTGCTTAGTATTGGCAACGCTGTACAATCAAATACATAAACAATTACTCCTACGATAGTATCAAATATTTTTTCGTTACTCTTGTGTAACTAATGGTGTAAGTTATAAGTTCACTGAAGAAGAACGAAATATTATTTTAAATAATACGACTAAAACCATACATTTTTCATTCATGAAACATAATAGAATTAATAAGCTTTTAAGCACCCACTTAAACTTTAATTTTTTTTTTAATATAATAGTAAAAATATACCTTTTTGCTATTGGAAAAAAAGCAACCAGTTGTAGAACCGTCACACATTTACGTTACAGAAAAATATTTTACAAATATTTAAATTTTCGTTTTAAAAAAACTATTAAGCTTCCATATATCACTTTTATAAACACCTATATATAATTTTAACATAAATATTTTTTATAAATCAATAGTTATGATTTAATTTTCTCTTTTTGAAAAAAATTATTTGACAGTATCACAAAAAAAGCATAAGATTGATTTTTATTCCCAAATATATTCGTGAAAAACAATTAAGATAATATTTGATAGTACTCAATATTATCTTACACTTATCTCTTATTTTTTGTTACACATATAAAAATATAAAATCGACAATCGTTTTAATAACTTTTAAAAACTATTTAATATATAATTTTTAATTATAACAATTACTATTATTATTACAGTACAGAAGAAAACTGAAAAGCCTTAAAAATATAATAAAACCGAATTACAATTAAATTGGGTATGAAAAGCAAGGGCAAACATGGCGCTTTTCATAAAAAAAATTAAAAATCTCGTACTATTTTGTGAGTAACAACATTTTGTTTTTGTATTTATTGTTAGGTTATATTACAAGAAAAACAAAACTCAAAAAGGAGTGGAGAGAAAATATTGAAGGGGAACATTTTTATGAACAACACCATACTGTTTTCGTTGCTATACAGATAAAACAAAATGAAAATTCCTCATATAACAACAGTCGCGATAGGATGAACCAACCCGTATAAAATATCAACTTTTATCTGTTTGTTTGTAATTTAAAGTAGAATAAAACTATGTACACTTAAGATATTATTATATTTGTCCCTGTTTTGTTCCAGATATATTTGTAGTATTATAGGTCAAATAATGATAGTGGCAGTAAAACAAGAACGATTTGTCATTTGTACCGAATTGCAATAAAATATATTGAGTAGGTCTTTATCATCCCTACTGTAATATAACACGAATCAACATTTATATTTAATTCATATAACAAATTTGTTATACGCAAGCGTCAAAATAATATATGTTTATATACTCGTATATATAGTTTTCATTCTCATTTCGGGATACAAGGAAAAATTATAACAGAAATAATAAATTTCCATTGGAAATCGTTGTCCTAATTGACTCTCATATTAAAAATAAAAATGAACGAAAAAAATATACTATAATATAGTATTATAACAACCATTCTCTATAAAGTTTGTAAAAATGAATTCCTTTTAAATATTCAAAAGCCATATAATCGTATAGCTTTTACTGTAGGTATTATACGTATGTGTGTAGCTCGGCAAAGTAAATTTAAAAACAAAATGAAAATCAGAAAAAACGAGAAAATCAACAATTTTTCCTACTTCTACAAATGCAATCATTGTCACATTTTTTGCTGTTGTAGACACAACTTTAGAATTTTTACTATTTTAGAGTAGAATATTTATATAGATATGGTAGCATCATACGAGTATAGCATAGCAAAAACATATTTGTGTCACTATTACTGTATTTGTGTATCGGGTAGAATATATATGCGCGAAGCTCTCACTTTACTATTCGGTGTGTAGTCTGAATGAAAACTGCATGAATACGGATCAAACTACACATATACTTGTATATATATACATAATATATCAGGAAAATTGAATTTTAATAATTCTTGGTAAGTAAATTAATTATTCAAAGGTAAAGAACTATACAGTAATACATATATGTCTTTATAAGGGTAGAATATAAACTTGTTGAAAATTTAAATATATAATACATTTATATATATATATATATATATATATATATATATATATATATATATATATATATATATATATATATATATATATATATATATATATATATATATATATATATATATAAAATATAAACATAATAGAAAAGGACAAATTGTCTAACCCAGATAAAAAATAAAATAATAATCTAAATGGGATTAAATGACGTAATCGAAATTGATCAAAATTATACGAATAATGATGTACATAATTTTTTAAAATACATATTCTATTAATAGATGATTATTTTGAGTTATACTGACCTGGGATAAATTCATTCATACAACCGCAACATAATCAATTTAAAAATAGTATGTATATGTATCAGTATGTAGTTTAGTTGTTATAAGCATAAGTGAATGGATAAAACCAATATTGATTAATCTATTATTAAAACATCAAACTGTATTACTACGATAATTTTTTTAAGAATACACGTATAGGTACATATGTTTTGGTATATTAAACAAACTCGATATTTATATTTAAAATCCGCTCTTGCATTTAACAACCGATGTGTAATCAAGCATGGTCAACTAACCAATTTATTAGGACTGCATCAAACTAATTAAATATAAGATAAGTAAACATGATAAGAAAAATGTACTAGAAACATTTATGGCATTTAGACGTTTATGATTACCTGTCGATTAAAATAGAACTCAGCCCACCTCAATGTTACTACTATAGATTTGTATGGATACAAAACAACCCAAACTCTTATATCACTTAACTATAATTTTACCAACACAAGCTTGTCAATAGGTTATTGAGAAATTATGAAAAATGGATGTTGGTTAGCACAACGGAAACAGATTTAATCTGCTTATAAAAGATAAAGAAATATTACAAAAAGTACTTTAACTTTGAAACGCAAAAAATCAAACACCTTTAAACTAAATAAGAAGGGAGGAAATCAGGAGGATTGATTATGCTTTTAAATGTTGAAAAAGTTGTAATCATAAATATTATAATAGGATCTCAATATTCTACTGAAAAAATATAAAGTATTGTATTAATGATAAACATTTTAATTTAACCATTCAAATCGGTTTAATTTAATTTTTCTCCATCTAACTGTGTTAAGACCTTTGTATATCATTAGTTATGTCGAACATTTGACTAGGTTACTCTCTAGGAATGAAATTTATTGTCAACAAAACAAGGTATGAGATATATATATGTACGCAAAATACACATTCTAAATGGTAATGACAAAATCGCCGGATGTAGCTTAATGGTTAAGAGAGTTTCTCATCACGCCGCGGTCTCGAGTTCGATTCCCGCCGTTGACCAAAAATTAACATGCAACCGGATGACATAAAAACGCGTTTGTGTGTAAAAACATTCGTTGGGCTAACCATCTACAATGTGCACCAATCGTTAAAATAGGTTCGTGAGGTCTCAGTTGAGACGCGGTAAGGGCCGTTCACGGTCTCTAAGCCATAGATTTTTTAAATGGTAATGACGTTAGTATATACAACAAAAATACCATGTAATCTGGATCAACATGTGTAAAATTTCATTTTTTCGTTGTTAATCTACCTCTCTCATAAATCCATTTTATCTTAATATACATACAGAATATACAGTCGTATATTTTAATATAATGACCGTCAAATCACCAAAAACGAAATCCGGGTAAGATTAATTTTAATAAAGTAAAATAAATTAAGTTAACCTATGTGTATGCATACTATGGCGTGTTAGGCGTACCAACTTATTTCATGTGCTACTGCTATTGTATGTATATTTATTTTAAATATAATTTAAAATGTGTAGTTTTCCAACTATTTATCCTAATCCTATTATTAGCTCAAAAAATAATTTATATTTGACACTCAATAATCCGCCTATATATCTTTAAAATTCTACAGTAATATTAATTATCTTCAAGTAGTCTTATGTAGTAAGCTTATATTTTTCCCACTTATACCAATTCTTACACACACATTTTGAAGATATGTATAATATTATACCTTATTTATGCGTAATTATCAAATATAAACTTGAAAAATCAAACATAAATTTTACCATAGTGATTATCACTACAATGTTAAAAAAAATGGAAAGCTAATGATAAGATACCGAAAACTATGTGTTTAATTTTACTCATAAAGTCGTAAACAGCTAAATAAAATATTTAAATAGTTAAAAGTAGAAACAAACAATAAAATACAATTTTCAGATTTTCGTTTAATTTACAATTATCTATATAATCATAATGTACATATATCATTGTATATAAATATAAAGAAAAGATTTTCTGAGAGATCATTGTAAAAGACGTATAAGCCATTTCAAATGTTGATCGAAATTAATTAGTAATTAATTATATAATTATTGAATTAGTAATATATATATATAATAAAAGTTACATCTAACAGCTGAATTTTACGTTTAAATTAAACAGAAAGATCGAATCTTCCGATATTATTTTATCTGACAAGAGGAAGCAATTGATATTTTAAAGAATTATTTGAAAAAAATATACCTATGAACTTTTAAAGACTTAAAACCCGCATATCTGTAATTTTCGGTATAACACTTGAACATATTAGTTTAAATAGAAATACAAAAAAATTTTTGTTCATATAAAGATATACCAGCAATATGTATATACTCGTACATACGTCCTATATACAGTAAAACACTTTGTTTTATAATAAACTTGTCGCATTTTGATAAAAAATAATAATAATAATAATAAGAGAAAATGGAGAAAATCTGTTTTAAAAAATCATTAAACTCAACATTATGTGTAAAACCGGGAAAATTTGAATAATTCATAAAACGAATCGAGACCAGATACGTGGCAGTGAATAATATATAATGCTATAATATAGATGTATGATTAAAATGTATGTTTTCGTTGTCATATTACATATTATTATCATGATTATTTGTATTTGCATGTTGAATAATGCTTAGCACATACAAAACGAATATTTTAGTGAAAACATATAATTAAATTTATGTAGTTAATAGTATATCAAAAACGATTGTTTAGTTCACATAAGACTGAATTTTTAGTAACAAATACATTCCTAAATTTAATGTAAAGTACTAATTGACTAGAGTAATATTAATAACTTAGTGTAATCATTTAAAAAAATCCTCACGAATTTTTAACTAAGTTCAACAATTATAATTAGCATTTTTATATTAACGAGATTAAATTAAATAGCCACGTGATAAACACCGGTCAATATGTCATGGTTAAAAATTATTATTTTATAATCAAAGAAAATTACTGACACCTATAGCAATAGACTTTATACTATGAAATGTTTAACACCCATTCATTACAATTTAAAAAGTAAATAAATTAATAATTATATAACAATTTGCAAGATCGAAAGCCTTGTATGTGTTGTTGTTATTTTCATACACACCACCGCCAGTTAAATAAAAGAAAAATCCATTACAAAAACTTTAAAAACGAACAATATTTTCATATAAAGCTCGTAGTATGTGTTGTCCGCATGTAGTTTAACAATATTGACAACAATAGCACACCATATAATAATAATAAATTAAAATGTAACGTTATAATTTATTTATTTAGACAGAAATATAAATTAATTTATAGAAGAAAGAAAACTCATAATGGTATTGGAAAAACTAAAAACCATTAACTTCTGTTTTTTCGTCAATAGTTTTATTCTATTTTTATCATTATTATTGATTTTAAATAAAACAAAACAATATTAATTGTTACCGATTAGGCAAAAATAAATAAATAATATGTAAAGGAAAACCAATAAATTTAAATTCTTATTTTATATTAACAATATATTAAAAAAACAACTATTTATGTAAACTTAAGTACTAATTGTTTTTTAATATATTTTAACTCGATTAAATTAATTTTTATAAGCTAATCAATGTTCAATAAAATAATTAGTTATATTTTTGTGCCGTTATGTCTAGCTAATAATAACTGTCAAGTTTGAGGTTGCTTACCTTTAACTATTAACAAAATATTTATGTTAAAATTAATTTATCAATTTTAAGCACATAATATAGTGGTACATAAGTTATATTACTTCCTATATTAATTAATTGTTTAACAAATTAAAGGTTGAACTTCAAATTAACAGGATATTTAGTAAAATAACGAGTGGAAATATTCAAATAATTTAAATAATTTAAAACAATTATTTACTCGACTTAGATGCATCTAAGTATATATAATGGGCAACCTGAAAACACAATTTACGTGTTTAACTTCGCAATATCAAATATGCAGTCGATAATTTATTTATAATACGTATAAAGAGCTACATTTAACTAGTGAAATTGTATATGTACCTGGTATCAGAAAATGTATGAGTTACATAGTATATTAATAATTGCAGTATCTTATAAACATTTTAAAGACTATCAAACAGAATTTATATTATTAAATTTCATAGATAATTACTATTAGAGAACATCTTTATCAAATGAAATTTATATAATAATTGTATGCAAACCATGTCTTATTTATGCGTCCAAATTATTTTTAATAATTAGCTTCTTCAAATTTAAGAAATTTGTTTTATACATTCAGTTGTGAAAAACCCTTAACAAATACAAAATAAAACTTCACCAAATAAACATCAGCGCCTATTCCACACTCTTAATATGTAAAACTTAATACAACAATCATATTTCGGTATTCGAACGATACAATTCCTACTATTATGCCACTTACTCTAGTCTACAAAAATCAACATTAAAAATTCTTATTAACGATTAAAAACAAAATACTGTATATAAACCTAAATTTCCGTCGATTAAGAATAAAAGATTTAGTAAAATGATAAGAAATTATGATTATGATGCTAATGGGATACCAAAAACTGAAAAACAAAAAAAAAAGTTAATAAAAATTAATATGTTTTCCTCACCAGTTATCACCTATTTGTACAAACATTTTTCAGGTATATATTATATTAATACGATAAGTAAATTATGAGCTCTTGTATTTTTGAATTTTAGATTAAAAATCAATTCTACTAAAAGTTTTAATAACTAGAACAAAGTATTAAAATTACGTGTTTTTATATAAAAATCAATCAACTCGTAAAATCCGCTATATAAGTCTCATAAAAATTTATTCAATTTCATCATGCATATATAGATATTTATATACATATACTTATTTGTATAGTATAAGGACAAAAGCTCTCTTCTACGATTATTCAGAAATTAATTTTTAAATGGGTTACAAATGGCCATTATACGTTTGTAACAAACTTACAGAAATCTCAAATATATATTATTTATAAGTTTAGTCTATACACATAGATTTTATTCAAATCATTAAAATTTAGTTTAATTCCATTAAAATATTACTAACAATATTATTTACATTATTATACATGTATACCCTAACCATAATGTTATGATTCTCCTCATTTTCTTAAAACCTAAAGAAAATTAAGATTTTCCTATTACCAAAGTTTTTTGGTACATAACTGTTATATAATGGATGTTATCCTAATTTTTGTTGAAACAATTGATGTGTTATTACTTGGGAACCCGTATTTAAGTATATATACACTCGGTATGTTACATATTCCAAATTAAATGTTTTCTTCAAATACTGTGTGTAACTTATAAAGGGTGTTCCAATAAAAATTTGTAGAACTGTTATAGCTATGATACGAGTAATTATATAAATGGCATATAGAAAATTAGATTCTTAAGTTTAAAGCCTTCTTTCAATGTAAGAACATATATCATTAAATAAATTAGAACAAAGTATTAAATTTAATTGGGACACCCTTTATAATTTTACTTAAATGTATACAGGCTATAAGAATATATATCGTTAATTTGATTGGTGTACTAAAAAGTATATATTTAAATGAATTGTACCCATATATTGATATAAAATGTCTCTTTAATTTTTCTATAAAAAGAGGCCAACTAATTTTCCAGTATGGCTGTACACGAGTATGTAATGTGCGTACGTCTCCACACAGAGAATAAAATATAAAAATCAAGTTTGTATGTACAATATATATGTATAATGATGGCACCAGAAGGAATAAGACAAGTAATCGATTTTAATAGCGTCATAAAATGATCAAGATATATTTATGTACTTTAATTTTCTAACGTAGATATTCGTGTGTACAATGAAAGGTAAAGTTACCTGCAAATGTTCACATGTTCGAAGAAAGTATATTTTCAATATTATATAAACATTTTGCTGGTCGATTCATTTTCCTATTTTGTTGTTGAAAAAAAATTACGTTCGAGATAATTGTGTCTAATAAATTATAAATATAATATATATATATATATATATATATATATATATATATATATATATATATATATATATACATATATATATATATATATATATATATATATATATATATATATATATATATATATATATATATATATATATATATATATATAATTTCTCTATATATTTCACATTTCTCACGTTAATTGGAAATCCAGAAAATTTCTCAAAATATAAGAATTTAATGGTACCCCTCTGAATTACTTAAAACATGTTCAAAATAACGAGAATATCTTAATATAAAATGACTTTTTAACGTGTCATGGTACCAAGTTAACAAAACAACGGTTAAATTTTTTTTTCAATTTATGTAATAATATTCGGATATATCAAACAAACTAGAAGGATCCATAGAAAATCAATTGACGGAAACAAACGGATCCGAACATTATACAGCTGAATGGTCAATGAATTAAACGTGAAATGTGATACTCAGAATGGGTTTATTACAACTAATTTATTTGTAAACCTTCGGGATATTTAAACGATTAAGTATAGAACAATGATACGAGTAGTAAAATATGAAAGGCAAACACGAGGACTCAGACATAGACAAGTACATACAAAAACAACGGAGTTGTTTTATGTGTATGTATCGTGTTTGGTGTAGAAATCACATATAAGGGTGGAAAAAAGCAAGAATATTTAAATGTACGTATATGGTCTTGAAAGCTGTATTAACGGTGTGAAAGTTCTGAGTATGTATTTAATTAAGGCTTGAACGGAAGAACAAATTGAAGATCATAATAGTGGTTATGAATTTATAAATTATAACGTATTATTCAGAATAAAAATCGATGTATAACATTTGAGTTATTATAAAAAACGAATAAGTATATATTTATATATATATAT